>JTDE01021972.1:8205-29973 GCA_014338405.1 Paragonimus skrjabini miyazakii | reverse complement strand
TATAACCCGGTTCAGCTACGACAGTTGCACTAACGAGTCACAGTATCACGACTTATACGACGACGCACGAACCACCGCAAATGAAGAAGACAGGAAGACAGGGAACCTTCAGCCAAGAGTATATTTGACCGCAACCAAGCGTGTTCCAAAATACGCTGGAAAACACCACCGTATTTATAATGTTCAAGCGGAGACACATACATTAATGGAATGAAAAAAAATATTTTTGGGTTAATTGTGGCATTATCCCAACAAACCCATCGGTAGATGCTCTCATCGTTGTCGCTGCTCTCATCTTGTGTACATTCCAACATTTTACTTTTGCGACTGAAAAGAGAATTAACGGTTAGCATCTCGTATTTGGCGAACTGGACCAAGAGAGTTTGGTGTTCCAAATATATTTCCCCACTGGGTTTTAATGGCTGTCAGTGTCCACATTGTGAATCATAAACCTTCCTACTTTTGCAACATGCTTTTTCCCTTTCTTGGAAATTCCTTTTATTTAAAATTCCCTGTTTCCTCCTCGTAGGCGATCAAAGTTCGTCGGGCTCCTGGGGCCGCTTTCCGCGTGACCGCTTTCCCAACTTCTGACCGTCCTCTACAGACCTCCCGTTCAGTCGAGTCGGATTTCACACTACAACCGGATTTCTATGCCGTGCGATCTCGGGCCAATTCGAACCGTGTATCTTTCGTTGGGGATAGCGAGAAACAGTTCGTGAAAGTGGTTGCTCAGCGTGTTCTTTCCTCAGGAGTAAGTCACTCCCAGTTTCTCCGTTCTGTTACGCTGGTGTTTTTTTATCCCACGCAGCGTGAAACCTCACATACCCTGCTACGTTTCCGTCTTAAGTATAAAAAAAGAAGCTGTCTTCGTTCAGCGGGCAATGATGCATACGCTTTTCAATGTGACACTTTCATACCCTCAGATTTTGCATAACGTTTCTTTTAGACTAAGTAAATGTCTACCATGTCGGTTAGACGAGTGATTGTATGAGATTAATATGTTTGGTTACCCGATTTTCGGACTCGCTTGTTACGCAGTCTGTCGAAAACGAAGGTAATTGGTACTTGTGGTATTTTCAGGAAAGTGTCTAAATCTCTCATACTATTATCCCGTGTTTCAGGAACTTATCGATGGAGTGCTGCTGATAACTCCCGACTCGTTGTGCTTTGATGCCACTCTAACAGCTATTGCACAGAAGCGAGCATTCCTGGCTGCTCATTCTTCCATCTCACCCGATAGTAACGGTAAACAAGGCGAGACGGTGTGCTCTAAGCAAGTGGGAATCGCAAAAGAGCTTCTGGAATTGGGCGTGTGCGTGCCCTTGGAAACGCTTTCGTCAATGTCCACATTGAAGAAGATAGTACAACATACAAATGGTTTGGGGTGAGCTCATGATAACTTTTTTTTACTAACAGTGATCAAGTGTACTTTTCATGGGTGAAAATTCACGCTATTTCTATACAGTGCAATTTCCGTAACAAACTAACTGTTGCTCTTCGCTCTTCCTACTTTGCTTTTCAGCTTCCACGATTTGACCGATTCTCAGATCCACGGATCAATTGAGTGTGGTCCAAAGGCGCCAGAAGAGGAAAGGCCGAACTCCGAAGGTATGCTTTGTAATTCGTCCATATCGTTCATTTTGAAACTTCTCTTTCTGTGTGTTCTAGATGATAACTGTTTTAATGGTTACGTTGCCAATAAGGGTCAGTACTTTCTGTTTAAGTAATTTCGGATGCCAAAATTTCTTGGAATGGGTGTGCACTACTGGCGAACCATAACACGATTGGAACTCGACTCTGATGCCTCTTCAAGTGAGGGACTAGCTAAAAGCTGTCTAATTGCAAAGGATGTGATCAGGTGAGACGTATATGCCACACCACTTGTATGCAACCAGAATGTTCAGTTAGACCTAGCTCGACTCGTGCCAGTAAACATTCTCAGTTGTTTTTCAGTAAGCAAAAACTTGCTCAGTAGGTTGAATGAGGCCTATAATTTCACGTGAAGCCATAAAATCCTATATCTATCTCCGGAGGTGAATTTTCAGAGGTAGTATATCCACGCCCCCAGAAAACTTAAACGAGCGGAACCAGAGGACCCGGAAAGTGATAAATAACTGGCTACGATTCGTAATATATTGTTGTTTTGTGTGACTAACATTTGTCAAGAAGCGAGCGAACTACGGTACTATAGAAAAAACGTGCTTTTGTTCAAAAAGATAAAGATCTGAAGGAAGATTCATTGAAAGTTGTGGGTTTGCCTTATAAGAGAATTCACATATACTGATCGGATGTAGTTTCGAGGGCCAACTTTCGACAAGCGTTAAAGTCCATAAAGTTCATTTTGGAGACGCCTCTGCGTATAAATAAATGCTTCGTTGATAAGGAATTTAGTTTGAAATCTTTGACTAAAAATCTCATGAAAGTATTAGAAACACATTAGCATCACGGATTGGAGATCAGAATAGAATGCATGGAACTTGGCCTGCATCACCAAATACAACGTGTTAATCTTCCGATTCTATCAAAACATCAGCCACATGGATGTACCATGTCATACTATGACTCTGCGTAACGTCTGTGTGTTTGACTGCAAGAGATCAGGATGTGGTCATATCAATAAGAATTTGTATATCATCAATGTAACTGAATCGGGTCATTTCAAGTCAGTAATACGCCGAGAGGTGAATTTTCACCTTTTACATTCTCATACCTTCAAAAAATGATAGACGTTCACCGTAAATCACGTAGTAATAGTCAACGCCAAGAATCTCGTGAAAGGTTTGAGGAACAGTCACAGTGTGAGCCGAAGTGAACTATTGATTCCGTTTTGTGATTAATTTAAGAATTAAAAGGCCGGGTTTGTAGAGAAGTTGAGCTAAACAAGGAATATAAAAAGAACACGACCAAGTGTGTGTAAATTTTTTCAGTACTGAGATGTGGTGGTAGGTATAAAAATATTCTCAGAGAAGTCCGGTTAGAAAGGATAAGTTATGTCAAACAGGATTTGAGCTGCAAACTTCGTACGCAGCGTGAACTGGTGGTGTTTTGAGTTAATAGAACAATCGCGACCTATCGAATCGATCCGGCAATGGAGATACTATTTACATTCCACTATAGATAACCATATGGGTATTATTATTCTGTCGTGTAGTGCCTAATGCTCTTTTCACAAGGACGATGGTCGAAGTTCAACTTGCGTGCCGGTCAAGAATGTTCACTGCGCCTAAACTCGAGCAGTAACAGAACTCAAGTCTAGTGCTCCTTTATTTGATATCAAAATGCGGTCAATTGTGATTGATATTGACATCAGTAATAGCAGGATAACTCAGATTAGTCGTGTTTCAAACCGATTAGCTCCGGTTAGGTTTTCTATGTTATTGCTACTTCGCTTATGTGGGTTGATTTGTCTCTCAGTCTGTGACATCTTGACTGATTCCCTCAGATACGGATCGTGGTTTTCGTCCATTTTAATTTAATCTGACCACTGGTTAGCTCATTCATTCAGGCCAATGCCTGACTGTGCATATGAATCAACGTTTTCATTTTTACCTATGGGTTCATGTTCTAGTTATTTGCGCCCGCATTGCATGTCTCTCTTGTGCACTCACATCGTAACACGTTTGTTTGCACTGGCCAGTATTCCAGGCAGCCTCGTTCCAAAATGTGGCCCGAGTTTGAATGTGTTTGTGTGTGTATGAATGTGAGAACGAGGATTCAGGCACCCTTTCAGTGAGGTGCCTGACGCTTCTTCGGTACATAGTGCACATACCTAGAGAATGCTACATACCTTGAGCACGTCATCGACCAGTTACCGGTCGATCTCGTTTGACATGCTCATTCCGTGACGCCCTCTGATTGCAACTCTGACCGCTGTTCTGGCGTATTGATTGATTTTATCGTGATTCAACTTGACGTGTTATGGTTGTTTAGTTGTTATCTCCATTTTTGCTTGATCATATGAATTCGTTTTTGTTTCGCGTTTTGCCGAAAGTTGTTTTTATTTTGGGCAAGCACTTCCATGTGTAGTGTACCACTTTAGTATGCTTCGTTGATCTACTTCCGGGGTACTTGTAAATTGAGTTCGATGACTGGCTCTCAATTTTCCTTACTTGGAGTATCTGAACCATCTGCAACATTTACTTGAGCAGTTCCGACTGATCTACCTTTTCCGTTTTTCACTCTCTACAAACGCTCGACTTACTTTCAGCTATTGTACCTCCAGAAACCACTTCTGTGACAGACGAGGACGGATATGTAGTCACCGATTCTAATCTCATTTCGGGACAAAGTCCTCAGGTGGATACCGAGGCCGGGTTCAGCAGCCAGTCATCCCTTAGCAGCGGGACTCACTCGCCTCTGCATCCGGTGGAAACGTTCACTCGAAAACACAGTTTTACTTTGGAAGCTGAAAATGCACTGTTCCTCCGACTTGTTCAGTTTTCATCCGGAAAGGCTGTCAACGAGTATCACTTCCAAATTGCCACCGAAGAGTAAGTATGCAGTAAGCCTTCGACTTCGACTCAGCGCTCATACGAATTTCACCATTTAATAACGAAATCATTACCAATCAATTCTTAGCCCGCTCAAAGGTGGTTAACATAAGCACTTTCCGCTCAACTTAAATATCAGTTAATTGTGTACCGGATGTGGCTTATTCAATCCGGTGTTTTGCAGATTCATTTACCTCTGCATTATTTATGTTTGACAATGGCTGCCCGTATCGCTCTCTCGTATATGGTGGAGTCACTATTTGAGCAGCGAGATTGTTAGACCACGGTTTTCCAAGACGGACGAATTAAACAATTTCGTACCGTCTACAGTCCTCCGTCGTCAAGTTAGTCTACTTGGATGCGTGTTTTGTACACTACTCCATCTATTCACTTATAAAGTCTTGCTTGCGGGGCCCAAGACCAACTGAAAAGAGCAACAATTTCGTCAGACGATGACTCGAAACCGAGAGGTAATATAATGAGTAATTAAACTTGTCTTCGTCAGCTGAGCACGCCCTCCTTGGTGTGAGGCCCGGGAATTCACAACTATAGCTAGAGATACTGTCAAACGTAACGTGCCAGCATTCGTATAGTGACTGCATTATGTTCTGTGTATACTCATCTTCATTCTTCTTTTAATTCAGTGTTGTGCAACACTGTCTTTTTCTGTGGTGAACAATGTGCTGTGTATACGTTAACCGGGCAAATGTCAATTGACGTTGCCGGTTAGACAATCAGGCAGTATTTGGATCGTGCTGTATGAGAGCATTTATTACTAGTGACATTTGAGGCCTGTGTCTAGCACAGCCTCAGTCGAAAATCGATTTTGGACGCTGCTGTTTGTTTTCTTGAGATCGGCAGCTCACATCCTAATTCCTACTCGACTGCTTAATGTCTGATTGCTTCGTCTTAATGATAGTTCGTGTGGCAACACGAACAATTCTTCTAGACACAGACGATTTGCATTAATGTTTGCTACTTGACGGCTTTCCATCTATCGGATAATGGTTGATTTCTATCAGTTAGTTGCTTCGGTCGCGGTCGGAATTTTGAATATTGCGAACTTACAATCATCATATTATTTTTGTTCGTTCTCAACTTTTCGTTCATAGATATCATGAGGATAGTTTTTAGATTGAATACTCATCGATGCGCTGGGTGAACTGTTGAACCTTGTATAATCTTCGTTATAGATACACTTTGTAGCTGTTGGTGTCGACTGCTTCCTTTCTGACTGTAAAATTCAGTATGTGGGTCTTGAATATGCTAGCTTCTCAGTGTTCTAGGACGTGGTTTCGTTATTGAGGTTTTTAGTTGCACAGTATTTTTCAGTGCTCTTATGAGACTTTTTCATTTGGCGGCAGTTAAGGTTGATCGAGCAGCGCTCTAATTCAGTCACCTAGGTCGTCTGAATTTGTTTTTTTTTATACCGGCGTTTATCTTTTCAGAGAAGTTTGTACATTTCGCTCTTCAAACTTAACGACGGATGCAGTTGGTGACTACAGGTTGTTTGGTTGAAGACATCGTGGCCACCCACATCGTTAATCGGAGACATCAGCCAAACAGCTGTTTTAATATGATTAAGTCCGGTGTCAATTTCGATGTGAGCTTGGATTGTACGGTTGTACATTGCCTTCATCATCATGGACAAAAATACATCAGTGGTTCACATTGATGCCTAGCTGCCACACAACCATGAAGAAATGCAAACTCTGTACAGAAAGAGGGAAGCAAAAAGAAGGGGAGGGAAGGGATCTAACAACTAAAAATAGTTTCGTGTATATTCAAACATTCAACATCAAGGTGCCTACACATTGCAAACAAACAACCGAAGCTATAAGTCAAAGTAAGGCATTCTATTAACTGGTTTAAAGTGTCGTTATTCAATCGAAACTCAAAATTACTGATATTTGACCAAGCACAGTGCCTACTGATTGCTGCGACGAGTGAACTTGCTGTGACACTGGTTGTGTTATTTTGGATCGCCCTAAACCAGATCCGTGTTTTTCTCCGCTTACTTTATTGCAATGCTTGAACTATATATATGTGGTCGTTTTTAGCTATGACTGATAAGAGTTAGTGTAATTTACACATCTATTTCTGCTGATCGTATTCATAAGTTCTGTCAAGAAGATTCAATATGTGTAGGCATAAAAGCTTACTTGTAGTTTTCTGATGGGGCGACATTTGAATCCGCTGGTTTTGTTTGATGCCGTGACTTTCATTCGATTGTGCGGTCGATTTGTGGGCACTGTTCAACATGCAACGCTAAATGTTCGATGAACCACATCCATACTTGAGTGTCCTTACCGAATCCACTTATCACGTGGCTCGTACCAACCCACGCATCGAGTTTGTGATGATGATGACTTTTAACCGTGCATGAAATCAGCCCGATCGAACAATTGTGTTAAGCTATCTTTTCTAGCTTTCCATCACCAAGCATTTGCTTTCTGGACAAACATGGTTTGAGGTTTATTGTTTATGTGGCCCTGTTTTGTCGCCTTCAGAGACAGTCTGATTGATTCTGGTTGTCCGTTGTTCTCTCGCGCTGGTCCGAGCCTCCTGATTAACGAAACTTCAATGCATTTTCAACTTGTTAGCATCGGGGTCGTAATTTACATTCCAGTTAGCTATTAAAACAAATGTAACAACTGAGCAGTCAAAATTATTGTATGCAACCAGTAGGGTGCCAATACAGGACGGATAAACTGATATAATTGACTAGAGTTCACAATAGACCGCTGTGTCGTGGTCACGTTTCGTAGGCCGTGACAACAAGAGATGCTGGACATAGCGCCACCTATTGGCACGTCGTTAATTGATCGATTCCGTCAATGATCGCGAAGCTCACATTGTTGAAGACCTTTTCTATATCAATTTTGCATCAACGATCACCAGATGCTTGAATGTGAGATCTTCGACTGTATTTATTATAGGTTTCATTTAGTTGGTGGTTGACAGATACGAGCGAACTAAGCGGTTGTATACAGTCGGCTAAGGCGGAAATTGCATAAAATACAGTCAACGTGTGCGACAGTTTGAATCAGTGATTTTTGTAGGGATCTGCGTTGATGACCAAAAATGCCCTCCTTCCTATTCTAAAATACCGAGTATGGTTGGTTCATTATCCCTATCATTAACATGTGGTACCGTGCCTGGGATAATGAACTTGTCAATTGTGGAAGCTGGTAAATACGTTAACGTTCATGGCCCATTTCTCAATTGCGTTATCAGTCAGACTGCAGCGCGGCACTGTCGACTGCTGAGCCGTACATTTTCTGTCCTCTTTTTTGCAACGTCACGATGACTTTTATTTTCATCGCGGTAGTTGAGATTTCTACGCTGTACATTTTGCTAGATAGCCAGATTACCTGGGAATACATTTTTGTTTTAGATGCCATAAAGAGCTGCCGAAAGAGGGAATTTGTAATCCCTTCACTGGAGATTATGCAGTAGGCTGTGACTCATGAATGGTATGGGGGAACATCTCTTACTCCGACTTGGTGTCCACTGTTCAAATTCAGACTAACAGCGACTACTGCCAGAAACACTAAACGCGAAATGTTAACGAAAGTTTGTGGTTTCACTTAAAAATGAAAAATGTTGATAATTTTTCCTTACCTATCGGGGCCTTTTTGTCCACTGAAACGGGGAATTAAAGCTCAGGCCTTTGGTTGAATTAAATACGATGCTGTGCCATTTGTGCTTACGGCGCCAGCCGAACAGAAAAAGCTGTTAGCTAGCTCTGTATGCCAACATTTTTGCAGAGCGCGCATCAACTTATGTGCCATGACCTGCTTTCTGAGTAGTCTGGCCAGCTGAACAGAACGCCGGCTATTACCAAAAGGAGTTGGATGTCATCTCGGTGGTCTTATGGCATGACCAAGACTAAACAATGTGTAGAGGTGGTTGAACAAAGTCTTGGTATATAGATCCGATCGTGGGATTCGGTATACACCAAGTTATGCTCTGTTGGTGCTGTTACGATGATCGTCGCTCAGGATTGGGAACTCGAGAGGTATAATATATATATATAATCAGTTCCACTTACTGCGGCGTTTCCGTAGGCTTTTTTTTACAATGGCTCTCTAAATAGTTGAATGGTTCCGAGCCCGTACTTAGGAGCTAAGGACGATCGTTTAAGATCCAGTTCGGGCCTTCAAACAATCGCCCTCGGCTCTTAAACGGTGAGAAATGCCTAGGTGAGCAAAAGTTCAACATGTCAATAATTAATTTTACTAGATTATTTTCAGGAATTAAGTTGGTGTCATTCATAAAATCGTGTTCAAGCTGAGTGCTGGATTTATTGTTAGGACAACAAATAAGAATCATTGGGTCAATGGCACGGTGATCAACACGGTTGCCTCAGGAAAGAGTGACCGGAACTCTAGTGACGACTTTGATGTGAAAGATGTGTACTACTGACGAGATCTAACAAGGGCGGAACTCGAGTCTAGTGGTTCATTTTAAAGCAGTCTGGCTGGAAAGTCTATTTGAGTGCGAAGGCTGCGATCAAATGTGAGTGGTGTTCAGTTCGGAATTAACCAAGTCGCCGACTACTCTGTTGATGACTTGAAGTTAGACGGTCGGATTTCTTGTGTATTAAGCCCTATCCCTTCTCTTTATTTAATCTTTAAACTGGACCACTCTGTCCTTTTCCTCATGGTTGTACGGCAGCTAAGCGTCAGTGTCAACCACTAATAAATTGGCGTTGCTGCTGCCGCTGATTAAAGCGGTCAGTACTGTCACTGACTACGCAGCACAGATGGGCGTCTTATGGATGGATATGACGATTTCGCAAAATGTCAAGGTCATCAGTATGACAACTTTATAGTGTAAAACTATCGGAAGATCTTAATTAAACGTGTTCGTAGACCGTGTTCCGGTAGCATTCCATTTTGCGTGCATGCACACTTGTAAACGAGTACGGTTTTGTTTGTTTGTTGCAGATGTCGCTTCAAGTACGCTTAAATTTTTTTTATTTTGGGAAGGATTTGCGAGAACCTTCACCGTCGGATGTCGACTGAAAATCTTTAGTGATGGAATTTTGCACATTACACCTGGATATATTGACGAGTGGACGTTTACGCTGGACCGTTCTAAAGCACGGAAGTAGTACTGATGTAATTTTAGATAAGCGATGTACTTTTTTTGATGGACAACCCAGTGATAACCGATCACTAGTAGTATGGGATGCATTCACACCTATGGGCTTGAATGAACTGACGATATTAGACAGTACGTAAAATCCATATTCTTCTGTCGGGACATTGGGACTGTTTTGGTTGTCACTGCATCTTGCGCACCAACGGAAGTCGCTTTCCAGAAAGCAGTATATCCTTAATTGCGTTTAACGCCACAGATGTTATATAGAGGTTTTTGTGACGAACGGAAAAATCATTGCCTATTGTTTATTTTCGATGGAAAACCTATGATTTTATCTCAGTCCTTTCTCCGGGTTTCCCTAAGAACTTTTCAAAACAAACATTCATGTTCTGCTTGAGATATTTTGATGTGTATTGGGCGCCAGTATTTTGATTACAAATATGATTTCTCTGGGTTTTAGAAGCATAAATTTCAACAAGAACTAGCCGTCTTCTGATTTTACCACGGATGTCTGTAAAATCTGGTGCCCCAAAGATTGCAAAACAAGTTTCAGCGGTAAGGAAATATAGATGATTACGACTGATGGCCCATTCCACCTGTCTTACGGATACGCACTTTGTGTGATTTGAACACATTCTCGGAATTAGGGATAGCCTTGCGAATTGGGATTACAGAAGGCGTTTGTGCGCGTGTGTATATGATCCTGGCTGGTTACAAAAGTCTCACTCACACGCCTGGTCTTATTCCTTCGAATTTACACTGGATATATAGTATGTAAGTGAAGCCACAGTGATACATCGCAAGCCATTTGTAGTGAGTGTTATACGCAAGCTTCCCTTGACTTTGGCCATTGTGACAAGCTAAGCCGAAACGAATGCCGCCAACCGTATGATTCCGTTGTTAGTCGAGAGCAGCAGCAGTCCTAGATATGTGTCTCGAAACAGTTAGTCAGTGGGGTCGGATGAAATAAACATGTGAGTTCACATTCCAGCTCTATAGGCCTGTTGATCATATGCTTGTGCGGATGAAAACAATGAAATAGTCCACGAGGATTGATCATCCCGGCGGTTTAGGGGCTTTGAATGTCAGTCTGTATGACATGGCTAGTCAATTTTTTGATTTGCCTTTCGTGTAAATCCCAAGTTGAGCCTCACGCTCATTGTCGAGTCTACCGTGATTTCTGTTACAACCCCCAAGGATGGTTTGCAGTCTGAACCTTAGATGGCTGCAATCCTATAGTTGTATGAAAAGGAGATTAAAACCGTCAAAACAGTCGATGTTGGTGCAATTGGCCACTGAGGAGAATGTGCAGTTAGTTACTTGAATCACCTGCAAATGGAACCTTTTTTTATCACTACATAGTCTACCTGGTATGAGACAACATCGAATCATAATACCTACCTGTCAATTCTAAAACGAGCATCCGCCGTTAGATTAATCTTTGTGTGATTTCCATTTTGTAGTTTTGTCCGTCTAGCAGTTCTTGTGAAATTGCTCACACTCGTCATTTTCGGTTGATCAACCAAGGTCGGAATCATCACACAGCTTGGTTGAGCAAAGAAATTATAAACCGTATTTTTAACCATCTGGTTGACAGCCTACATGGAGTTGAACTGTATACGACTTTTCTAGCCGCACAGCACCGTGTGTGTGTGTGTGTGTGTGTGTGGTTTTACTTATTAACTATTGCTAAGACTCTCCTTATCTAACTTAGGTTAATGGCGCCTTGTTACCTTGAAAATTGATCGCCAACTACTGCAGGAGCGACCTAACGGTAACCTGTTCTGACCCTTAGTTCTATATTTCACCACACAGTTATCATTCACATTCATTATACGCCAAATCTAATTTGGGAGTTCTTGTTTTAATCTGACAGGTCTCTTTGTTTCAGTCTGTCACTTGTTGTTTGTCCTGTCTGCTAAAGTGTTTAGGAATTGACAAGTTTTTCAACTGGAGTTTTTTCTGTAGTGTCTGCAAAGGTATCCCCACTTTTTGAAACCCTTGTTTTAAATCGATTTCGTATGAATCAGCTAGTGGTACACATACTGACTTGTGTTTCATTCTGCTCTCGGTTGATCGCAGAATTGCCAAAGTCTATGCTTTTCTGCTTCGTGCGGGAGTGGGACCCGCCTATGGTAGAGAAATTGTTGCCGATCGACATCGCTCGGATACTATCGATTCGCTGGTGAGTCCATCGACGGTCGTATGTCAATTTTGGTTTCGTCTGTTGGTGAATTTGCATCATACGACGTGGTGTTCTCTGTCGACGGGCTTCAGCTCGAACCAATCCGATTTACCGGATTAATTAAAATCTCTGGCAGTTTACTACTATTGATGTTAATTACTGATACCACTTGCGGGTTTCAGCCTTCTGTCTGAATCCGGACAATCCGATATCATACAAACTCAGTATGTCGCTGATGTCTTGGCACTAAGTTTCGTTCGCCAGTCAGCTGTTTTCGGAGTTTAAAAGTTGTGTTTGTTTAATTTTCTCTCATTGTTTATCTTAATTATTTGTTAAAACCATTGTATTCATCCTGGGTCAGGCTACGTGTGTGCCAGGGGCGGTTGTTTTGGTGGAGACAGGACTTTCTTGACTATGTTTATCGTTTCAGTTAATGGAGTAGTCCTTATCGAACGAACTAGAATGTCCACCTGGTTGTATAAATGGAGTAGATTCTCTATATTTTGATCTGAGAATGCACTTTCCGATTCATAACGGAATACGTATCCCTCATACAGCAGAACGTCGAACTGTAATACATGATCTTCATTTCTTTCGTGCGTCGCTTGACTCATGTTGTTCGTTTCCGCCAGTTTGTTTCATTTGTCTGCTCAAATAGTCAGTACGTTCGTGGCAGTTAGGCATCAGTTGAGAACCACTGATGTATTGCTGTCTGTGTGGATGGTGATGATGAGTCAGTAAATTAAAGGTGATTTTTATCGGGAATTGAGTATGTGATCTTCGGATTGGTTGTTTCTATTCTATTTGCCCATTCTAGCCCCGATCCTGAGTGATAGGTTGATGTTTCACGTTTATCCAGTCAAAATGTTTAACATTGTGCGCGTGGCCTGGTATATCATGAGTTGCCTTCTGCCTCCGTGCCAGTCGTGGTTCCCTCTTCATAATTTTCGTGTTTTAATTTTCAGACATCCGTTGATGATCGCGCCAGCTCATGTACTCACCGCAGTCTGGTTGAAGAGGCCTTGGAAGATATGCAGTGCGCCTCCCCAGCACCCGAATTGTATGGAGGTTTCAGTGGCATTTTGTCAGACGATATGCTTCTTGATGTGAGTAGCATGCTGTTCTCGCGTGTGTTGAGCCTTTCTGGTAATTTAATCCGCTGCTCTGTGCGTTTTGTGTATTCTGCAAACGCAGATTTTTTGGTGAAACTAAGGTGTTTTATATTGACAGTTGAAACTAATCTGTTGACTGCTTTGAAGTGCATCCCAACTAACTCACTTTATTGGACTCCATTCTAAAAGTACCCTTCTCAAGCGTGTGCTTCATTCACTTGCTGTTGGTTTTTTAATTTCTTTTCACCGTCAACTGCGATGTAGCTCGGTTCGAATTTCCCCACACATTGGATCGGGGCCAACCTTCAACTGATTTACAAAACGGAACAAGATGGCTACAGTTTAGGAACGCTTTACCGCAAATCGAAGGACGTGGAAGGCGGCGTTCTCTTGGTCATCCGCGACACGCTTGGCACTGTGTTCGGTGCGATCCTGTCAGAACGGATTCAGTGCAGCAAACACTTTTATGGTACTGGCGAGACGTGTGTATTTCACTGGTGCCCGGGTTTCAAGGTGAGTCACTGAATTGGCATGGCCGGTTGTACCACGGTTTAATTACTCATGTATCTGTTTATTCGGACACTCCACCGAGAGTTGGATCATGGAGTACTCTACGCGCTATGCACCGTTGTTCGCGGTTTCACATCTGTAGTGCCCCCAAATGATTACGAGATCACTCGTGTTTTACGTTATGTTGACCAGTTTGCAACCCTCAACGTTTACGCTTTACAGAAATGTATAACCTTTTTGTATGTTTTATGATTAAAACAAAGTCGAACGAATAGAAATAAAGCCTAAAAACGGGTGCACAATTGTTGTATGATCAGTGAGTGATGTTAGCGTTCAAGCTGTTCATCAGAGCCTTGTCACTTGATGAGTGACACTCATAGTGTGGTTGATGCTGAGTGTATTTGTTCGCTGCTAATTGACCATGCTAATAAAAATACCGGCATGATTATTTCGCGCGTTGTGGACTTGAACAGGCCTTACGGTTTACCCATCGCGCTTTTTCGTTCGTACAATCCAGGAGTTCAGGTTCTGGTCGTTCTCGACATCTGCGTTCGTTCAAGTTTGAATCGGCTAATCACCACTGGTTGATTGCCCATGGGTGCTCGAGGTGCTCCAGTTATCCGTAATATATTATCATCGCGTGTTCAAATCCTGGTTATGCCGGATGGTTCTGTCTAGATTGGTTCATGCTGAGTATCCAACTCGCATGTAATCTAGTACGTCACACGACAACAATTTGTTTGGATATCAACGAACACTGGTGTGCTACGAACCGCAGCTTCTATATACCTGTCCACTGATCCTTTTTCGTCCGCACTACTAATTCTGTCTTTACTAATTGTACTGCATTTGGCGCCCTATTCGATGCTAACCATAAGCGAAGTTGAAAGGGTTGCTATCGAAGACCCATTATGCGTCCGAGAACGCGTGCTAAGTGGTAACAGCATTGAGCTACAACAGTAGTGAAACGTCCTGTTACAGCAGATCCCTAAACGTACAATAAACTCCAGGTCCACTGTTTTGCTCATTCCGCCTAGCATTGGTGACCATTGCAAGTGCAGGATTAATAATCATGACGGGATTAGGTGACTGGGTCGTTGCGGGTAGTTTTTGTTTATTCACGTACATAAGCTGAACATAAATAAATAGAGAAAAGCAATTGTACCGTCGGAATTAGATCGGTCACACAACGTTATCACAAACCATTGCAGCACAGTGGTGATCCACTACACGTGTTGAACGGAGCAACGCAAACACTGAGCCCGATCTTTGCGGTCAATTAATCCGTGCTCTTTCCCCCTTTCAACACATTGGTGTCGTCACATAACAAGCGTTCTTGGGTGCACACCGGGTCTTCAGAAATTGCCCTTTATCCTTGCCTACGGTTCCCCTTTGATTATTGATCAGTTTGTGGTAAATCGTTGTTGATTGTTTAATTTCTTTGCTACCAAGCCACTGCCTCTTTCAATTTTGTCACTTGGATGGGCTTTCTAATTGTGTTACTTGGTTGAACATCAGCGTGTTTGACCCCCGTCCTCATCTGTCTCCACCTGTTTGGAACATTTTAATGCAAAGGGCGAGTTTACAACACCTAGTTATTTAAGCCCTTGCGTTTAGGCTAATGAAGCTCCCTTATCCTCCGCATGTGTCCTTAAACTATATTATGCATTCGCCAGTGTTCGACGTGTTAGCTGCTTTCGATGGCAAGTTTCTTCCAGACAGTTATGGATAAAACAATCAACCATGTGAACTCAAGGGTGATGCATTCTCTTCTAGGTTGAGTTACATACAGGCAGTTGTCCTTAGGGTTTGCCGGTTTAAACGCATCTATGCTAGGTTAACTGAACGCTGTAACTTAGAATTCCTGTTGTTTTATTCTTGGTTTCACGTGATCGAACAGCTGAATTGAGCTAAATAGACCTAAGTTTCTGCCATTTGTGTTTCGTTTGTGTTGTACTGCCCAAGGTGGTTGATGTTTCCCTAGTTATCAGCATTCGTCATATGCTTTGCGTCAACTGTCCCCAGTCAGTTGAGGTTGGTTATGTCTTCGTCTTTCCTGTGCGATTGACATTCATAAGTGTCTTCTAGCCAACAAGGCGCACACTGAGTAGTGAACGATTTTATTGTAACGTTTCAAATCCATACGAGGATCCGTTATAAAACATCTTGGCTAGAAGACACCTATGAATGCATGTTTACGCGTCCGTTCTACCTGTGATCCGTTTGTTCCGTCCTTCTAGCGATACGATTGGACGAAGAAGAACTATTTCTTCATGCGTGGTTCAGCCAATTCCTTTCAGATCGGCGGGCAAAGGTAATTTTAATTTTGTGTTATTTCCTGATATCAGCGCATTGCGTGTTTGGTGTCCGAGGTGTGAACTTCAGAGTTTGTAGGTTCGAGTCCTGTACACATCGAGCCATCCAGTTTGGGTAACCCACAAGCTTTTGTTTTCCATATATACGTTGACTTTATCTATAAGCTGGAAACATGCCCTCAGTTTGCGGCCATGACGCTTGCTTGAGTGGAACCGTCTATGTCCAGGTCTGCACCGAACGATGTAGTAATGTATAATAGTAATACTGGGAATAGACAACACTAAGTGAGATATCCTCACGATGTTCAACCAGCATACTGTCAGGGGCTCATTACTGAATATTTCTAGCAGTGATACTAGGAATAAAACACGCACTCCTATGATTATTAAAAAGTACTAGTAATAGATTATTGCCTGTACACATTCAGCCAACTTATGCTACATTCGTTGCCTGGTCTCCGTAGTTACGTGTGCTTAAGCTTAATATAGGCCACTTATTTAGCTATCAGCTTCCATATGTAGGAATTCAAATGGATAATCCGATGTTTTGACACAAACAAACGGGCCTATCGTTTTTTAGGCTACTATCTGGTAACCTAATACTTATACACATACGCACCATTTGCCATTAATAAATTCCCTTCTGCGATCGGCTGATCTACAGGCGAAAACAAACTACGTATATTACATTGGAGGCTTCTCGTTATACCCAAAAACGTCTTTAGCTTGAATTCAACGTTCATTTTCTCCCAGCATGATCTGCTTTCACACGATAGTGTCGGTTTACGAAGTTTGGTACAACGTTTTCACCGGGCATGGCAGTGGTGTAAATCGTTTTCAGATCAGGGATGCTGTTTTGTCTAGGTCAGGTGTCTGGATCGTGCTACCGTCGATCATAGAAGTAACAGAACTAAGTAGCAGTATTTGATGGAACAAGCTAGCAATCCTACACACGTTGAGGCGAGCATTACGGACTGGAATCTTGCTCCCACTGTCTCAGTCTCCTACGGAAACGCCAAATATTTCATTTTTCTCTCCACATCAAACTGAAGGTGATTGCATCATTGTGGTTGAACCATTCCAGGAGTTTCTGGCGCTAGAAACCGACTGTTTCGATGACTGCTGCCGCGATCTGATCCTTGGGATTGCGCTACATACCATCAAGGGTAGTGGATGTTGGAGTGTCTTTGAAGTAAGTGGCGAATGCATAGCGCAGACTGTTCCTCGTCTTTGAATTCTTCAGCCGTCTGACCTCCTGTTTCCGCAGCTATCTCGATGATTCAGAATAAACAAGTTTGCAAATGTGAATAAGCAACCTGGTTCCGGTCAGCCTGTGCTCCGTGCTGCAATAAGATCTACGTTTTGGTTCCGTAATACACACTTCGTGGATGTCGTGCTGTACTGTGACCACTTGATCAAACAAGTGGTGATGACCGCTTCCTGGATGAGTCCATTTCGTGGTAACGCTCGCATCCAGTCTGTACCGGATGTTCGCGATAACCAGCTTGTAGGTAGCATATGTATGGAACAGGTGGCTATCATTTTGGTTCAATGCTTCTATCTCGTGAGGTTTGCGTACACTTGGTCAGGCCCTTGAGCCGCGCTCATCCAGCGCGTTAAAGTTACCCAGAAGAAGTAGCAGATTACATCGGTGTTGAGCGAACTGTGGTGGAGAGCTGATCTTAGAACGGATTCTTTGCCTCATCGGCGGGACATATTGTTGGGCTATAAACACTAAAGAATATGAAAGACTTACCTCGGGTGAGTCGCTGGTGCGTATGCATGATTCGAAGACTGTAGTAGTTTGTAGTTTGTCTTTCGTCAAGGAATTGATACGAGTAATGACTACGAAGGAGACAACGTGCTCTTGAACATGTGCTGCTGGATAACCGATCCGGTGGAACGCGTAACCAACGCCTGTTCTTCGAAGCCTACCTTCAGCAAAATGCCTTGCCTCATTCAAGGCAGCGACATCAATGTCCTAGCGCCCAATTTCCATCACAATGGACGCGGCATTCTGTCCATCCAGTGCTGTATGATAACAGAAAACCAACATCGACGGAAGAAAGATAATTTATTAGTATCCTTTAAACTCCCTGACCACGTTTCGAAACGACTAAACAATAGATATCATGCTGGAGCGATGTGTAAGATTTCATCGTGTGCTTCCTGATCTATTTTTTGGTCCCTTCGTACTGTTAACTATAAATCACATGCTTTGGTTTCTTGTTACCGTCTCGAAGTAGTGATTGTGATGGATGACCACGTCAGAGGCGCAATCATTCCAACACTCAGTACAATGTCTCACTGCATTAGTGAGATACGGCCGAAGCCCGTAGCAGATGAATTGCGGATAACACGAACGAGCTATCACTCAACAAAATCGGGCCAACGAGTGAGAAATACCAATGAAAAAACCATGACAGAAAGTGTCAGCCACACTCACGGAACCAGTTAGAGGTGTGCACTGCGTTTGGATGGGAACCTCGCTATGTTGTGAACTGGAATTCCGGTTCATGGATGCAAATGTGTGGGCGGCGTGGGAATGAGCGAGTTGGACAATGAAGATCTTGCTTTATTGAACGACTTTGCTAGATTGTGTAAACCTTCGCGTGCATAAAAGAACGCCTGATCGACTTCCAAGATCCAAATCAATTGTGTGATTGTGTTTTCTCACATTCCAGGATTCTCGTTTCCTAATGCTTGACTTCAGTTTTCTAATCCGACGAGCATTGACCGGTAAATCCGATCAAAAGGTCCAATATCACTCAACTGAGTAATAATCCTCAATAGCCCGGGTATGATTTCCCGATAGGCTTGGCATAAGCGTCGCAAACGTTTGTATTGTTCATGCCTGACATGTGCGTCTTTCGTATGAAAGGCTTTCTGTGCACGTATTTTTGTCTATTACGGTCGGGCGTTATCGCAGTGTTGAATAGGAAATCTGCGAAACAACAATACACGGTTAAATTTCCATTCCGTGCACGACGTGACCTCTGAAGAGAACACGCGGATTTGTGAATAAATTCCTGAAAGTCTTGCGTCTAGAGTTGGTCTTAACGGAACCTGCCAAGCGGACAACACAAAGTCTACTGTTAACAGGAATCCAATCAATCAGTGAGGCTGCGGCCGTCGAGCTAAGGACTATACCTACTCCAGTCTGGTTAGGTCATGTACTAAGGATGCCAGCTAATCGCTTGCCACACCGAGCACTGTTTGCGACGCTGTGGCCGATTGGCGTAAGGTGCGAGGTGGACAGATGATGACCTGGCATAGACAAATGAAATCGCTCACGAAGGGGTTGGCTGCTGTAGATCGGGTTCGTCTCCCGGGCTGGAGCCCTCGCGACTCACAGAGTCGGTGACGTGAAACTTTGAGTGAGATGGCGCCTAACCGAGCTCAGTGGCGTAAGTGTTGTCGTTGTTTGTCCGAGTTGTCTGTGAAGTGAGTGGATTTAATGACGCGGGGCAGTGAAAGCCGTAAGGAAGCTGTCTTGCTGATGACGCCTTACTTTTACTTGCAGCTCGGTTGTTTGTTTGCAAGGTGTAGGCGCCTTGATGTTGTATGTTTGAATGTAGGCGTAGCTATCTTTAGCAGTTAAGTCCCCTACCCTCTCCCTTTTTTCTTCTCTCTTCCTATGCAGGGTTTGCTTTTTCTTCTTCGTGGTTGTGTGGCAGTTAAGCATCAGTATGAACCACTGATGTATTGCCGTCTATGATGATGATGATCTATTTTTAGTGTGGTCCACTTCCTCTGCCTTTCGGCAGTAGTGTTCACTCTCTGAGCAAACGGTGAAACGAAGCGAACACGATCAGTACCATGATTAGAGTGAAGATGATTACGCCAAAATGGGCAATAGTGTTTAACGAAGTGACATAACTAGCAACTGACTTCGTAACTTTACGTCCATGATTGGGCTGCAAAGGACGATCTGCGTGACGCGTTGCTGAATTGTGGGAGTCGATGCTTGGAGTTCTGAGGTGCGAGCATTTACAGCAGACAATCATAACTGTCAGTGCGTTGCGTCCGGACACTGTACGTACTAATCTGCAGGTACTCTTCCAGACAACGATCGGGTTATATGTAAAGGGTATGCCTGACAGCATCTGTCCTACTGTTTTTCGGGAATATGCAGATGTTCCAAACTAGCAATATTTACCCGGTTTATGCTGACAAGCCTAACCTCCCATAAATGACTGTTCGCTGGGGTCTAATGGAGCAGGCGTCGCTTTGCTCTAATGCTTATTGGGATCTCCACTTCAGTTTGACCGCGAGTTTCGGCCTCGTTATCAATAGAGACCGAGTAAAATCTGTTGCCGTATGTCATTGTCTAATGGTGAGTTTGAATGAGTGATAACTCTGGAGGCATAAATGTTCGGAAAAACGACAATTTCAGACGAGAGATTTCACCGACACAGTTTTCTAACCCGTTTATTGAATTGTGCGGACATTGAAAGCGCCAATATTTATCGGTTATCTTGGCTTCAAAAAAAAGGAAGCGGAGGAAGAGAAAGAAGGCAAAAATAAGCGGACTAATCCGTACGAGCAAGAATGGTTCGGAGTGTTTGTGTGCATTTTATGCCGTGAAAAAAGGTTGGCTTCAAGAAACCCATCCGGAGCCTTTGGATTCACAGCTTGATTTGCGAGTCACTATGATACAGTTTCCTCGAGAGGTTCTACTTGGAGCCAGATTCGAAAGTTTAACTCACTTGAGAATGAAGAGCTAGTCCAGTTTTGGGGCACTGAGTAAAACATGGATCGCTGATTCCGGTTGCTCCCGTGTGTAATAGATGTGTTGTGATCTATACCAAACTTATGAATAGTGCAAATTATCCGGCCGTAAGCTAGCGGTCACGATCAGCCCTTGGATAATCGGAGGATATTTTCTATTCGCTTTCTTTCTTATGCGGTAGACAGCAGTACTGCAACTATTATAATGGTGCTGTTGTATACTCATGCTGCTGTGTCTCATTTCCTAAGTACTTCTACGCGGCCAGTAATGCAACCTACTGCCTTGAATGTAACTGCTTTTCACTTGACTTCTTCCCAGTCGTCTGCATGACGTATACCAAAGCTCTAGTCACCGTAGATATCTGGATCGGTGCAATTCGCAAGCCTGGTATGTGTGCCAGTTAAATTTATATCTCTAATTGCGTCAGTCAATATTCCAGGTCTTTCGAAATCGACTTGAATACTCTGTTGTTTTGCTGATCTCTGGTCTGTGACAAGTATTATAAAAGTTCTGATATTTAGAAAACAAATAAGCTAGGATGCACAAATTCACCGTTACATATAAACACAAACATAAGTATGGAAATAGCCGTAGTCTGTAGTATACACAGATATTAAAATAATACCTGCCGAAACAGTAGCAGTCATTAGGTGAGTATCGCTGCGTTCGCTACCTTAATTCACCCTGTCAACCACTCTTACTCTCATAAATTTTAACTTTGCAAGAAAGGTCAAAAAGCAGGCAATAGGTGATTCCGAAAATTGTCTTCATTCAGAAACTTACCAAACAATACAGAAAGTTTTGATGTACCTTGTTGAGGTGCCAGAAGAGTGAGTGTGAGTGATCCTCCGACACGACGGAAGTAAACTAAGAAACCGTATATCGACAAAAAATTCTGTCGTCATTGAATCTAAGATAAGTGTTAGAATAATTGTACAACGTTCTGAATGTTAGCAAATGAAATGCAGTTACCTCGAAGAGTTTGGCTTAGAACAATCTAAATGCTTTGTGGTTATTCTAGAAACATGAAATGAAGTTACTGTAGCCACGCATTCCACTTTTTTTTCGTTGTCACCACTCCTGCTCTTGATGCTCATCCAAGTGAATATTATACATTTTATACAATGCACTTTTTAATCCCAGTTGATGGCGAATTGTATCTTTTTGCTTTATAATTAGTCCTAGTCCATGGATAGCATTCGTCAGTAGTTCCTGTTCTGCCTTCGATTATCCGACGAACACTTGAGGTTCTGAACACTAAAACACACACACACAGACAAGCGTGAGTTGTTGGGTTTGTGTGATACCTTTCTCG
>JTDE01021971.1:0-10631 GCA_014338405.1 Paragonimus skrjabini miyazakii | reverse complement strand
ACTCGAACGCACTGTAAACAAAAATCAGCAAACACACACACACAGCACCAAAGGGTGTCACCCGACATAACAAGCACCTACGTCGCCAAAGCCAAGAGCGTGAGCGGATCGTACAACATCGGGTGATCATCTATTTAGGTGCTCTTCTGACCGACAACGAAGGACGAGATCGGTGGATGAAAACACCGCAAACACACAAACATGCATGCAGAAAATTCATTCCAAGCGTGAGAGAGAAACGCTGTATGAACGGAGGAATTTTCTTCGGGTCGATAGCATTCGGCCTACCGTCCCTTTCTGTGCAGCGATTTTTTGGTATTTTATGTCATTGTTTAGACACTACCACTGATCCAGAAGACTTTGCACGTGTTATTCATCTGTGCCTCACATGGGCGATGTTGTAAGTCGCATTATTTTTTGTGGTTCATAGACATTATTCGGCTGCATTGCTATCTACTCGTCCGTCTCATCGTTGTTATGATTTTGATGATGATGCTCGTCACATGGTGTATAAAGAGGTCAACAGCCAGGCATTCCAGCTGATAGTTTCCTGTCTCAGACAATGCCGTATTCCTATTCTCGAACACAGACACATGGGTACGCAACGACCAGCAAACGAAGCTGACGTCAAAAACAAGTGATTTGGAAAAAGTAGGTTTTGAAGCACTTTTAACGAGTCATAGAATGTAAATCAAGATGAGGTCTTACTTCGCTCATTTGCCGCTTGCGCTGTTCTTTTACCTCATCTGTGTACGCATTATGATCCGTCTCAATAATGTACGCGAGATTTGACTCTGGATGAAACACCATTCTTCTGGGTGTATACTGAAGCGGATAGCTAGTCTGATTAAAAACTGCTCCCAGCTTTTCTAAGGCCATAATCCTGAAAGAAACGGAAAAAGCTCGATCAAACCAGAAATGTGAATGACAACCCGCTTTAGACGTTCACATGCACTACTCGCGACAATTACCGAGCTTATCTAAACGGGGTAGTCAACGGCCAGTGTACGCATGTTGATTGAAACGCAAACGACCAGGTAGGAAAACCAATTTATTCTGCTAACGATGTGAACTTTTAGGAATACTTGATACGCGAAGCAAGGTAAACGAACGACACGGAACTTACCGTAAAGAGTTTTCACATATGGCTACGATGCCTTCAGGACATTGTTCGGACGAGAACCCAGAGGCATATTCCAGTGCCTCATATGACAGCGGTATCAAATGAAAACGATTCTGATAAGCATAACTCAGCCAGGACCGACTTGATACAGACAGTACAGCCTCACCGCCTTGCATGGTGATTCGAAAAAGTTTAACGGGACGAGTACCCAAGTACCGTGTACGTGTATCAGACAACTCGCCGGTTACGGGGTCCAAAATTACCCGAAGGAGAACACCATTAATAAGTCCAATATTCAAATAAAGGATACCAGTGGTTGACGGTTTATCTGATTCGGTACCCTCATTTGATCCCGTAAGTTCACCGACGCCCATCTCAACAATGCACAAAGATTCAGGTGTAGAGGGAAGACCCTGCATTGTGAGCGGAGCTAGACAGTCCTGCGAAAGTAGAATGTAGATAATTAACATTTCAAGTAAAACTAGTACGTAATAATACAGAACTGGTGATATAACCTGGTTGCTACACACCCATAGAGCAGGTGGATTGCAATACTAAATAATGAACGGCACAAGTGAACCTACATTACGAGTCATGAGCAAAAAGCAACTCTAAAGAAACCTCAAACTGACCAGTGGTGAAAACCAGCTTATGCGGTGGGCGTTGGTAACAGGCAGTACGCGTTAACGTACGACCTAACGCCCCATCTAATGTGATCAAGCCCGAGTTTAAACAGACCACATAGCCGTTAGATTTGGACAACGTGACTTTGGCCACGACTGTCTATTTAGAGAGAGCGTATTCCTTGAGTTGGATCATGTTTTTATCCTCTGTCTCTTCAGTTTACCGAACAGTTCCCACTGACGGTAATACCTGGCAATTGAAAAGGATGTAGTTACTTACGGCACACTTACACACTAGTACAGCAAGCGATGGATTTTAGGGTAGCCATTGGAACCAGATGGCAGGCGTGAAATTTCGTCTGACAATCTACGTAACAATTGGGAGATATCCCAAGGTCACAGGCTCGCTCCAGGAAGCCTGGCCACCTGGAAAGTTACTTTTGATATTAAGAATACTGATTCGAACTACACAATCCGCAGGAAGGTGTGCTAATGAAACCAGTAAATAAACAGACGTACTAGTTAATGACAGAACAAGACCAACTCGTTGAGGGGAACATCTCTAAGGACAGTTCAACCGACGTTTGCCCATGGCACGTTACCTCGACGTGCTTCTGAGATTGCATCAAGGACTGTCAACTGAGAACCAATCACTCAAACAGAAGGCTGACTGCAGCGCGGTATTCAAAAGTGTCGCATTTATTGGCCAAGATGGTTGTCACCATCATTCGAGGATTACAACCACACCGCCATATCAGTAACAGTCACCGTTTTAGGCTGACCGACGGAGACGGGGACAAGATGATAAGCACCGTCTGTTCCTGACATAGAAAGAAACATCTTATTGTTCGTTCCACACGTCAGTTTTGTTAACAATGGGCAAATGCTGTCTCTGCCTGTCATCCCACTGAAGATTGAAAATGTATAATTATAGCAGACCAAAACGACGGAGACTGAAGGTGCAACTACACTGGTGGAGGTGAATGCGTTCAGTGCACTGGACTAAATATAACAAGCAGAATCCGGTGACCACAGGAATAAAACACGGGTTATTTTCCGCAAAAGCCAAACGAATCACGGACTGACGCTGACCTGAACTTACAATATCAAAGCGACCTCTGAAAGATCACGCATTAAATGAGTCCGTAATTAAGGTCAGCGTTTCGGTAACAAACCCACAGTTGGATAATTGGCTGGGTAGGTGAGTATACTAGTAGGATAGCTGGACGCCACCAGAATTCGGATTGGAGAACAGCCTACCACTGGAGGACTAACTGCGACATAACCAGAGTTCTTCCATCAAATAAGCCGTCGCGGACAATGAGCGGTAGTTTTAACAGAGCATCGTAGAGTCACCGTTGGTAACTGAGTCTCATGTAAAATGCCACATGAGATCTTTGACGGAAATACGACATAAAAGGATTTTAGATGCTCCAACGGGAGAACATGGGCTACTGGACAGCATGTTTTCCGGGTGGTGTACTGTCCATGCGGGGTACGGACATCTCCGCCAATTGTGGTCAAATCTTGAGGAAGGGACACGAATCACCATGGTGATCACTAGCTCCAATGGGAACGTAAGGTGCGCCGGATAGTTCAAATGACTGGGTCCCATTCGAAGGACGTATGAATCGGTTTGGTCACCAACCCCCGGTAACAGGAAGCAAGGGTTGCAACAGCGCTGTCAGTCTTGGACTCCCTAGCTGGACAGATCTACTATACCAGATCCGGCTCCTTTGATGTGTTGCTTTTATCGCAATATCACACAGGGTGTATTGGATAGGTTCCGTTCGAAGCGAATACGAACCAAACAATTGCTGGGCATTGGCCCAAATGGACTGAGAACCCCGTTCTGCGTCTCAGTATTGCAGGTTAGAGTCCTCTCGAGCCAAAGGCTCCGGGTGGGGCGTGTGCGCTCATTTTTGCTTTATGGATTATGAACCTGACCTATTCACGCGTAAGATGTGCATGGACTCTTGTTATTCGACTACCCTGGTCTCTGCCAACTAGTTAGCGTCAAATGAACTGACCGTCCGGGTAACGCAACAATCCACCGAAGTGTGTTTGAGAACTGTGGAAGTTCGCGACCAATACCCGAGTTGATGAAAATGCACAGTCTTCGCTGGTTGGGTCACAAACTCCGTATGCCGATAAAGCGTCTGCCGTACCGCGCATTGTTTACTATGGCTACTGATGGTTGGAAGGAACTGAAAAGCGGTCAAGTAGTGACGCGATCACAGGCTATATAAGCCTAGATCGCTCCACTGAGTAACATTGGTGGATGCCATCTACTTGGTTGGAGAGTTCGCGATCAGCCAAACCGTTGGTTGGAAACGCCCGCTGACATGGCAGTGTACTAAAGTCAATGAGGAGCCCGTATGAGCAAAATTACCGACTCTTCTATGGTAAGACGCTTTATTGTCCTTCTTCCTACATTTGCACTTATTTGTTACTCTATTACTATGTGGGTCACTGTCAGAACCAGCCGCAGGCCAGGCCACAGTACCAAGAGGTACGGCTCAAAGCGATAATTATAATGTCATTCCAAAATTGTGGGCAGTGTTGGTAGTGTGAGGGATACCCGACTCCTTTACTCAAAAAGTTGCATAACGAACGGAGTATAAACAAAACCGAAAATAGTAATTCCGAAACTGTTTGTGGAAGACGGTTATCTTTAGTATCAAAATGATATCACTTAGACTTATGGGTGGCATTCACAACACCAGTCATAAAAGTTTACAATAGGGCTGTGAAACATGGTCACTAGAGGACACAAAAACTTACCGAAGAAGTCAATGTCCGCGCTTCGTCGCATGAATCAGGGAACATCAGTGGATAAATAACAACAGGACGTGGCAAGTTTTCGGCTGCGAGAATCCAACAAATTCATCCGCTCTAACTCAAAACATGTGCAGAGTTAAATGGACAGGATACATATCTGAAGGTTTAACTACTTACCACGCTGCAATATTTCGTTGAACCCCTGCTTGTTGAGATAATACACGAGGTGGCCAGCGGATGGCTAGATGCGGGGTAGTGAAAGTAATTACTACCAAATTACTTCTACTTCTCGTGCTCAGTGCCTCGCAACTCCCTAACCGCTAGATGGAAGCGCTAAATTAAAGAGGTTAGCTAGGTCCAGTGACATGAACACTGCTGTTAGCTGGCTATGTAGTCAGTAAAGTACGAGCAGCCAATGAAGTGCGACAGTGGACAACCAGGGCAGGCACCCTAAAGTTATGTATTTGAGTCGATTCAGGAGTTTTAAAAATTAAGCCTGATTTCTCCAAATTGAGTCTTCTGTTGTCGTTCAGCAATTAAGCGCGAAGCAGAATTAGAGGCTGTTGATGGTCAGTCGTGGTAGGAAAAGACAAATTTACTGACAGAAGTATGGATAACAAATTTGAATGTCTCATTGTGCAAAAGTGAAAAGCAAAGGCAAACCTACCGAGGGATCCAATGAAAGAATGCGGACTGTGTTGTCAGTCAAACCCACAGCCAGGAAGCGGGAGCGTTGTTCATTGGCAGGTATACGACCGAGTGCCATACAAATAACATCGGCGGGCATTTCCTTGCGTTCAGTGTATTCGTTCAACTGACCCGTCATATCCATTTCGAAATAAACCAACTCACCACCAGTGAGGGCTATAACTACCTGACGCCGATTGACTGCACACCTAACAATGGTTTTCTTTCCTGGAGCGCGCCACACATTAACGCGTTTATCAGCGCGTATATGCCGTATGCCATCCGGATACACCTGAACCAGGGCATCATCTCCTAGTTGTGAGCAAGTAAGTGTAGGTGTCGTGCCCAAAAATCCAGAATCGGTAACTTCCTCAACGGTTTCGCCGATGGAAAGAACCAGCGTTGCGTTCACGAAGGAAACAATGATATAAGCATCATATTCATCTACAAAAAAAGGTTCATAGAAGAAAACAGCCAATAAAATGTCCTCACTGTATACGCATGCATAAAAACATTGTCACCAAATTACACAGATGATACGTAATAAGCACGCAATGCAACCTGATTGAATTTGTCTAGTACGCGACAGGATTTCACACTAAGGAGCTGAGAAACCGTCATACTGATTAGTCAAGGTTGATTTAAGGAGCTCCTGCACAGTGGTGAAACTATGCAAACAACGATTCACGAACGTGTACCAGATCCTAGGCAAGCCTGGTTGGAGACAACCCTACAGATTAACTCAAGTCTATTCACGACAACCATTTACAACTTCGAAAGCTTCACCTTGGTCGAATCCTTTTAACCCAGCAGTTTCAGACTGCCATCACATACCATGTGACAAACAACGTCCACAAACGGTTGTGGTTGCGTTGCAGGTAAAACCACTTTCGCCCTCTACTCACACTTTTCAACGCTGGGGATATACAACTTCCTGAGATGCACGCAAATCAACATCATGGTTGAAAGTGAATGGGCAAAACCCTTAGCAGTTTCGTTTGATCTGAAGGGAAACACCCCAGCTAAATGCGATTATGCTTAAACGCAAACGACTGCACGTGCAACGTGGTAACTGAATAAACAGTGAAACGAAGAACAACCTTCAGAACTGCGCTTCACTGTCCAAACGGCGTTGGGGTTACCAGGCAAATCAGATTTAGCCATTTCTGAAACTTCCAGACCATGCCGCAACAATCGGAAAGTTGACCCTGGACCACGACCACAAAGCACGGCCAGTTGAGGAGTATCTTCATTAGCGAAATCTGCTATCTAAAAAAATCGTATCAAATAAAACAGTACGCCAACCTGGCAATTCATGATAGGAGAAAGATTATCAAGAACGTCAACTTCGATCAAATTTTTCAGCGGCCTCGGGGCAAAGTAAAAAGTATCGCCCTCATCCAAAGGCATAGCGGAAGAAAACTCAGGCTCGTCATCATCGTCGCCAAGATGGGCTATTTGATACAATGAGCTGGAGAAAATTAGTTAATTGTTCTGCTACTTACTGATTACCAAATTCAGATGCGACAAACAAAAACCCCGTCTTCAATACGCACATTGCAGATGCGACGGGAACCGTATCAAAGTACTTAAGTTTAATTTCGGTCACCATATCGTCATCAACTTCAAGATTGATCTTGAAGATATCACCCTGTTCCGTTTGAGCAAGAAAAAAAAACAGATTCTAAAAAGTAAAATGCCGCTTACTGAAAATTACCTTTGTTTTATGTGAGGCACTACAGACAAAAAGTATACCTCGATCCGGGTCGTCTAGATCATTTCTCCGTTGTGGTATTGGGCAACGTATATCAGGCTGGTCACCGAAATTTTTATATGTGATATAGTTTTCTGAACAGATCAATATACCAGAAGGACCTTCATTTCCTCCGGGAACAGCTATCAAAAAATTAGCATGCTCCTCCAAAGGTTCAGAGTACTTTCTAACAACATGATTAAGACCTAAATCCAATTCATAATAAGTAAGCAGTTGGTTGGCTTCACGTGCAGCTTCACCAGTCGGGTCTTGATCAGCCTCCTCGTAATCCATCTCAATACAAGCAAACAAAGGATTATCGAAGCCAACATCGACGCCGACCATGTGATATACCAAAGTATTGGACTTGTGTGCCTCAAGAGGTGACGAAATAGTCAATCGAGCCTGCGAATCCCGATTCATAATGTAAACGAGTTTTTGCTTTTCGACAGCACCTATCATGAACGCTCTTCCCTTCGGATTGACGGCCAGATACTGACCAGGCACTATTCGCCTGCATCCACTCTTTCCAAACGTTTCTTGTTGAACCTTTTCAAATGCATTTTTCGACGGCATGTACTCGAGGATAACAACGCGGCCGGAATCCGAGCCGACGATCAAGTAATCTGAAGAAACAGCATTGCCAAGTAAAACGTATTCACGAACCTTTGCTGCTACCAGTAAGCCGGAAAGGCATGAAAGAGCGCACAATGCCAAACGCTTCACACGTTAGGAGGGTGTAGACTTTCCCTGAATTCGGGTCGGGTCGAAGTAATTCGATTATCTTTCCCCTTGAAACAGCTATTTCTTGCTGTTTCGTTCCCGAGAAGTTTCCATGCACCGCATGTGTGATTCCCGAAGCCCGTTGAAGCGTGATGTTGTACAGATACATCGTGCAATCACCACAGGTGGACACGTTCAAATGGAGCAACCTAACAAAAAGAGAGCATTTGTCGAAATGCACAGATAAAAGTGTTAAACACCTCACTGTGTATGTGTAATAATCTCGTTTTGTGAATTACAAATTGAAAATTGTTTGGCGCAAAATACAAATTTTTGAATTTTAATTTCAAATCCAGAAATTGATGAAGGCCTGCGCCTATTGACGTCCTGATGCTTGACCGGTGTGATCCGGAGATTGGCCAGACTGCGTTTTCTGTTTATGCGGATACGTTCGGTAGTAATCTAAACGTAGGGATAATAGAAAGTCCTGGTTACCCTGGACAGCAAGAGCAAATCACTTTTCGGTTACTACAAAGTGGGAAAAAGGTTGTCCCAACATCTGTCTGGCTCTGTTTTGAATACATCTATGTTGTAGGCCTCCACGATATTTGCGGGTAATTTGTTCAAAGAGTTGACTGCACGTGTGACGTTTTGTACACTATTTTATATTTCATAATTCTCATTGTTACTCGCACTTTTTACTTTCTTCAACGTCACATATACATCCCACGTTTAAACCCAACTTAATCGAACTAATCAATAATCGATAGATACAAATCACACTTCTCGGGTTGCAAGCCTTGCGTTCTGTCTGCGTTTGGTGTCGCTGGTGCACGGAATTTTGGAGAGTTGGAAACTAACGGAATCAACCATCTATTGCGGCAAATTCCCACTTTTAGCACCTTTTGGATTTTGTATTCACACCTGTGTAGTGTTTAGATCCACTACACCCGGTTAGTGGAAAGGTTAAATTGAACAGCCAATCGTGATCTTGTATTCTTGCTCCTGAACATATGACATCTTAAATCTCTGTCCTGACGAATCATGAACAAACGTGCCAGGGCACTTGTGCTGGTTTGGTGGGTAATTATGTACAGTTCACTAAGGTCACCTCTTAGTCGCCGGTGTTCGAGCATAGTGTAGGATCGAGCGAACCGAAGACAACCGGTTGAGAATAATACAACGAGTAGACAAAGAATATATTGTTGACTTGCGAGATCATCGCGAGAATAGAGGGATACAAATACGAAGCGATAACGAAGCGGAGCGACAAGCGTTCACGCAGCGGGTTCGTACGTTCGAGTGCGCGGGGACTTGTCAGTCTCTACTCGTTCAAACAAATGTCTAAGTACATACAAAAGTGAGAAACAAAAAGAGTACAAACGGCACTCGTACTTCAAACATAATTGGCAATAATGGATAGGGTGGCTACAGAGCTCCCTTCCTAGAAGGCAATCAGTGTTGACTTTGACAATGTCGCAGTGCTCCAGTTAGCCGGACCCGTTGACACGAGCATGAATGGTCCAATTTACCCCTGCCACAAAGCTCGCTTCTACGGCCGGTGAAAGAATGAGGGAGGACAAATGGAAGTGGTTCGGGGAGCACGATTTGGATGGTCAATAATCATAAGCGAGCGGGGGAAATGGGGACAGGCCAGCTGTAGTCGATCTCGTAGGATCGTTGCCTCATTCGCGTCCATCGTAGGCGGACCTTGCAGAATTTCGAGTTTTCCTGCGTCCTCGGCTCATCGGTTTACTGTCAGTATCTAGAATATACAGTATTTATAAATGGAAAACGGTAACTTCCCCGGGTTTCCGCGTCCACTGTGTCCAAAAAACGGAGCGTTTCATTTTGTATATTTTTCTTTAAAGAAAATAATCTTGCTGACAGCGTTCGTTGTAGGTTAAACCATCTAAAAGCAACTCGGTAGGGAAATGCAACAACAATTAAAAAAACTAGATACGACGGACGTCTACATAGTCCGCAAATCGCACCGGCCTTCGCAACTCTCGACGACGTCTGTTCTGTAGACTTGGCTCCGTCGAGGCATGCGAAGTCGTAACCGAAACTGGATCTGGGCCAACGTTAGGCAATGCACTAGCTGTTGAGGATACCGTTGGTCACGAACCAATGGCCACATCAGTTGTCTCTAAAAACGCTGGCTTCAGTCTATCGATAGATATAACCTCGCGTTTACCCTTGCGTTCCAACACGAAAGTCTTATCATAGCGCACGAGTACGCGGAATGGGCCTGTATATGGCGGGTGTAAAGACCGTCGAGGAGTAACCGCACGCACCAAAACGTGAGAACAAGTTGACAGGCGAGAATCTAAGTACGTTGGCGTCGTCTGTTCTCTTGGTGGGGTCGGTCGGAGTCGTCTCATGTGCTGGGCTAACCGCTCGCCTTAATCCGCGAAGTTGATGGGTCCAGTTACGCGTGGGGCAACCATCTCTCGGGGTAATCGTAAGGAGCAGCCATAGACTAACTGGGCGGGGGTGGTATGCAAGTCAGCCTTTAGCGTGTTTCGGATACCTAACAAGACTAATGGCAGAAGTTCGTGCCGTGAAGGGTTGTTGCTAGCGGACAACGAACTTTTCAATTGCCTATGAAAACGTTCAACTAACCCGTTGGCTGCTAGATGGTAAGCTGTTGTGCGAATTCGACTACAGCCCAGTGTGTTGAGAAGTGATGTGAAGGCTAAGTTAAAGTGTGACCTGCGATCTGTGGTCACTACGGCGGGGCAACCAAACTGGGCAACCCAACGCTCCAGGAATGCTCGTGCGACGGTTTCCGATGAACAATTCGTAATGGGTCAAAATATATGTACACCCATTTGAGGGTGGCAAAGGTCCGACTAGGTCAACATGCACGTGGTAGAAACGCTCGTCGGGGGCTGCAAAACTCCCCATTGGGGTACGCGTGTGACGATGAATTTTAGAC
>JTDE01021969.1:28577-44445 GCA_014338405.1 Paragonimus skrjabini miyazakii | reverse complement strand
AACTAGCGAGTTGGACAATAAAGATTGTGCTTTATTGGACGCCTTTTCGTTACAATGTGTATAGCGGTATAAGAAGTCTCAACCGAATTTGAACAGTTCTAGTTCGAACGGAGTCGAATGATTTTTTTTCCTTCGCTCTCACGACGGAGGCGCCCCTGGGACGGTCACAGGGTGGGGCGCCCTAACACAGATTGACACCGGATACGCTAAAAATAGCGCGCGTTGGGTTTGAGCACATGCTCGAACTCGGAATCATCCGTCCGTCCGGTAGCCCTTGGGAATCACCACTCTACATGATCCCTAAAGTGTCGGGCGATTGGCGCCTTTGTGGAGATTATTGTTCACTAAACAACGCCACGGTACCTGACAGGTACCCAATCCCGCATATGAAGAACGTAACGACTAACCTCCATAGTACCCGTGTGTTCTCGAAAATCGATCTGGTATGTGCCTATCACCAGATTCCCATTGCGGAAGACGATGTCGCAAAGACAGCCGTCATCACACCGCTCGGTTTATTCGAATTTCTACGTATGCCGTTTGGTTTACAAAACGTTGCACAAAGGTTTCAACGTCCTATCGACGACGTCACACGAGGTCTAGCTTTCGTTCATCCTTACATTGACGACTTATTAGTTGCAAGCACCTCTGAAGAAGATTACCAGACTCATCTGCAACAGCTCTTCGACAGATCAGCAACTTATGGGATAACGATTACTACGTGTTTGGCCAGTCTGCAATAGACTTCCTAGGACACCACGTTGATCAACACGGTATTCGATCGTTGATCGATAAGGTAGGAACGATCCGCAACTTTCCTCGTCCTACAATTCTCCTCGCCATCCGTCGATTTAGCAGAATGGTTAACTTTTACAAACAATTTATTCCTCATTGTGCTCAGCTTATGCAGCCCTTAACCGACTTACTCCGCGGCCGTGTCAACGGAGACGTAGAGTTATCAGCGGCTGCTATCGAATCGTTTGATCGAACTAAGGATGTGTTAGCTATTGCCGTCATGTTACATCACTTCAACTCGGCCGCGGAAACAGGTATAGCTGTTGACGCATCAGACACTGCGGTTGGCGCCGTGCTTCAGCAGTTCGTCGATGGCCTTTGGAAACCGCTCGTTTTCTTTTCCAGACGTCTACTTCCGATTGAAACGAAGTATAGCACGTTTGGCCGTGAGTTGTTAGCAATCTGCTCGACCGTTCGTCATTTCCGACATTTTCTCGAGAGAAACCAGTTTGTGATTTTTACCGACCAGCAACCGTTGGTCTTTGTCTTCCGCAGTAGGTCCGATAAACATTCGCCCCGCGAAGTTTGACATTTAGCCTTCGTATCTCAATTCACGTCAGATCTACGCCACGTTTCTGGCAACGGTTCCGTTGTGGCTGATGCTTTATCCGGGTGTCGGCACTAATTGGTCACGACTCAATCGACTTAAACGCTATGACCAATGCGCAACGTTCGGAAACCGGTTTCCGCGCTTCCTGCCAACAAACTGCCCTACACCTGACAGATCAGCCTTTGTCAGCATTTGCAGGCACGATTCTTTGCGATGCTTCCGCTGGACATCCGCGTCCAGTGGTTCCTAATCTTTTCCGACGACGTGTGTTCGACACACTACACACTATTGCCCGTCCTGGAATCCGGCCATGGTGGAGCTCATTTCCGATAGGGACTTTTGGCCCGGTATGCAAAAATACTTCAGAAACTAGGTAGGTACAATATGCGACTATGAATTTTGGAACTATTTTACGCACCTTACCGCACGCAGGTCAGTGAAATCTTCAGGTCACTGCACTATAGTGTAGTATAATGCACACAGTTTCTAGCGAGCTCTCACTCGTATCTTCACCTCTTAAGGTGCTGAAACAATCAAAAACTGAATGTTCGATATGGGGCGTCCGTAGAACGCACACGAATCACATCACGTACGGACACGAAGATGGTCGCAATCGTTGATGCCGCGAGCGTAATGCCGGTGTCCTACAAAACATGCGACAAGAAATCAAACAAAATTGTTTGCGTATCAGTATAGAGATAAATGATGTACTGAATGAAATCACCCATCAATAGTCGGCATTCGAAGTAGTAAAATGGAAGAACACACCCATGTTTTTGTTGTTTCACAAACGTTTTTTTCGATTGCCTTGGTGCATACAGTCCTACCGTTCTACAAAGCGCTTCGACTAGTGCACTCTGCGTTCAGAACGGGTAACGGTCAATGGCGGGGGCATAGATGTCAGGCGTTCCTGGACCGGCTCATCTATGCTACCGTTGAGAAAGTCAGCAAGCATATGATGGGTGGCGGATGAGGAAGAACGCGACTGGGCGGACTTGAAGTGGTCAATGGAGACGGCTTTTCGGCTGAAGCTACGACACGGTCCTTTCTTGGTAGGTCCTTCGTAGAGACGTTCCAGGGGACGACGCTGCCTGTTCATACGTGCGAAAACGTGCGTACATAGACGGAGTGGATGCGGAATGAAAACCTCAGAAGTTTGTTGTCAGGTGTCTGTCGAAGGGGAACAACACATCCGGTCGACACGCTGTTTGGGGAAAGAGGCATCGTATCTAAAGTGATCTTTGGCGATGGTGAAATAATCTTCAGGCAAGTGTGATGGTTGGCCGTAGAGAAGTTTGCGTTGGAAACCTGAAGGTTGACCGTGAGGGCCGCATGGATACTAAGTAGCACTATTGGTAGGGATTCTGTCCAACGGATGGAATCGACCGCATTAAGCATTGCTTTCAGCTGTCGATGAAAGCGTTCAGCCTTCTCATCTGCAGCTGAATGATAAGCCATAAGGTGGGAGCGGTGGCATCCCAAACTATACATCGTTTCCACAAAGCAACCACTTTCAAATTGCAGACCACGGTTAGTTTTCACAGTAGCAGGGCAACCATGCGATGCAACGCAGCTTCCAATAAAAGAACGTCAGGTTGTTTTGGAAGCAACGTTGAGTATGGGGACGGTTTCGGGTCATCGGGTGAAGCAATCAATCATTATGAGAAGATAGGTGTCGACGTGAACGTGTGACAGACAAGAGGAAATAGTAATAGATATCAGCCTATCTACCGAAATTTTATGTTTGTAAATTTCCGCACACATCCAACTTTATGTATTCAGTGATGGGAGGGAAGACATAAACGTCAGTTTAACAGATTGTCATACGTGAGTCTGTAAAAATAGAAGCATCATGCCATGTTTGAGGGATAACAAATCGTTTCCCTCAACACATCTAATGTGCCTGTCTAAGTACATGCCAAAACTCACACAAAAGAATGCGAATGTCCTAGTAACATTGTTGTTGAGACCAAAGTACTGATGCGTGGAACGCAAAGTCCCTGATCGCCTGTACTGGCCCCCACGAAGCTTAAAGTCACTTAAAGCTATGTGCAATTATGGATGAAGATCAACATTTAAACATGACCACTGGCAAATTTATGGGGTTGCTGTAAATATCTTCTCTAGAAGGCAACCAAGTCATTGACTTGATAATATAACGATAGTTCAATCAGGTAAACCGTTGAAATGGTCACGACTAGTCCAATTACTTGTTGCTGGAGAGCTCGTATCGACAGCCAGTGAGAGAATGAAACGATTGAAGGTACTCAAAAGTCAACAGTTTGAATGGATAATAATCATGAGTTGGTCATGAAACCGGAACGGTCTGTTTGCAGTTGATTTTGATACTCTAGGGAACGTTAGTAGTTTGAACCCAAAACTTAGTAGGATCGTAGTCTTGGTCGCATCTACTGTAGGTGGTCGTCGTTCGAATTTCTTAAAGAATTCGTAGTTTTCATCTTTTCCTCGTGATATACGACCTTGTTTACGTCCTCTCTAAATGTTGAATGGTTAATCTGCAGTACCTAACACGTGCAATGCTCATTAAAGAAAAATGTTAACCTCAACCGGTATCCACCTTGGGAATGTTTTCAAAAATAGGGTTTTCTCTCTTCGACAAACCGTCTGTTAATAAAAGCTACTGCACGTAGGTCGTCTAAAACTGAACGGTTAAAAAACGCAGCAAATAATCTTAAGTGACAAAAGTAAACATGATCTGCTGACTTACTTTTCTTCGGAGCACGTGTCTTCTGGTGACTTTGCATCTTTGCGACTACTGAAACCAAACTGAAGCCAAACCCACCATAACCTCAGGCAAAGTATTTGTCCGAGAGGCATGTATGGTCTGTGCATCCGTTGTTCCATCAGGTGTTTTGATAGATGCCGCCTTCAATCTGTCATCAGGTCTAACTTGGAATTGGCCGTTGCTCTTCGATACAAGCATTTTGTGTCACTAGATAAAGCACAGCGAACTTGTATACGGTGGCTGCGAATATCTTCGGGGACCAGTGATATAAAGCCAACTGTGGGGAAAAGTTGACAGGCCAGGATCAACGTGTGTTGACCTCTCGTATTCTTTTGAAGAATCGATCGGAGTCTTCTTACATACTGGGTCAAGCGTTCGTTGTGGCCAGCAAATTTAGTGGGTTTAGCCGTATAAGAAATAGCAGCTCTTCAAGTGAACCTAACAAGTATCCATGGACTTACTGAACGGGATCTGCATGTACATTAGCCTTCGAAGTGTTTTGGACACCTAACAGCATTAACGGCGGAACATCTTGTCATAAAAGATTGTTGCTTGCAGATAAAAAACATTTAAGCTGTCAATAAAAACGTTAAACTGATCCATTAGTTGCCGGATGGTAGGCTATGGTGTGAACCGGGCTATATCTTAGAGAGTTGAGAAGTGAGGTGAAGTCTACCTTAAACTAACACCCGCGGTCAGTAATCACTATAATGAAACAAACGAACTGGGCAATCAAAAGTTTCAAAATGCTCTTCTGACGGTTTTTGTCAAACAATTTGAACCAAGCTTTCGGTAGATGCGTAACTCGGTCTACGTACGATAAGATAAGTATTCCTGTTATGGGGTGGCAAGAGTCCGACTAGGTCCACATACACATGACGGAAATGCTCGTCAGATGATGTAAACCGCCTGCTGAAGAACGCTTATGGCGACAAATTCTGGGCCACTGACAGTACCTGCGCTTTTTGAATCGGGTGTTGATCTGGATGTTGACAATACACCAGACAAACCGCTCGGTGGCCATCTTGACTACTGAGCGTATTCCTGTGTGACAAGTTGTGCAACAATTACAAATAATGGCAGAGGAGAGCCAACTGAATAAACGGGTGTGGAATACTTGGTTAAGTGTTACAGATTATCATATCTTTGGATGAATGCACCGGGACGAGTCTTTGTTTAACAGAATTTGACAGATAGAATTAGTAATCTTCGCATCGCTGACACGTGCCGGTGCGATCGCTGCGAGATTGATGGAGCTGTTTGCCGTTCTGATTGTATCACTGATACGCGAGAGAGTATTGGCGACTGAGCTTGAAACACCTGGAGTGTGAAGGATATCTGTCATGAACTGAGCAACATAATCCAAGCGTCGCATCTCTCTTGAGGTGTACCTGTCGGTTGTCATACGTAGGACTTATGTCAGCAGCTTATGGTTGGTGAAAACGACAAGACTTCTGCGTTCAAGGACATGTTGAAAATGATGGATACCGAGACATAACGCTGGCAGTTACTATTTAAAGTGTTGCATCGCAGCTGTTGTTTGTAACCGCCTCGAGCAAAGTCTAACGGGTCCCAGTCGTCACCGAGTTGTTGATGTAGGACTGATTCCACAGTCACGTTTGATGCATCCACGACTAAAACTAAAGGAGTGGACGGATGATGATGTGAAAATGATGTTATATTGGCAACAGTCGTTTATAACTGAATACATGCAGTTCATAGATATATGTAGACGAAGATGTATGTACCTTGTTTATGAATAAGTCAATAAGCTGTTTCAATTGTTTTGCGCAATTAGGGATAAGATTGTGACAAAAATTAACCAAGCCATCAAACTGACGAAGTTGCTTAAACTATGGCAGTTCTGGGTACTCCACGATTGTTTGTCAGGCAGAGGTTCGATTCCGCTGGTAGGTATACTGTGTTTTGAGAAAGTTACGCGAAGAATCCCACACGAGCCTCCAGTTGAGTGGACTGTAACCTCATGAGGCGGTAAATAAAGGAAAAATTAATGCTCACGCGTGTGGTGTTGTCGTGACGAGCTAGCGGCAGAGATAACACTCTCGTGTGAAGAAACAGCATTTAATCAGCAACGAACATAGTGAATAAAACGTTGGAAAGTTGGAGAATTATTGCTAACACCAAGCGGCATGTTCAAAAAGTAGAAAAATCGAAATAAGGTTATGACCACTGTCTTCGCGGTGCCCTAGGGAGCTACTAAAATCTGGCCATAAGCATGTAGTAGGTCTGCTTTTTGGGTAGACTTGCTGTCTACTCTCAATTGTAAAGAAATGGATACCTATCGGTAGTGGCCACACGGGAGCATGTCATTACTAGAAATTTTGGGCACCGTGTGTAACGGAGACGCCCATGCACCATTGGATGGACGGACAATGACAAGCTGAAACAGATGCCCAGCTCATAAAATGTTTAGTTTATCTAGCGGTAAGCTGCTTGGATAACCGCAAACTAGCGGTCGTTGTGCGATAATGTGATATGTGACATTGACTGTCATTGCCAGTAGTTCCTTAGCGAGTCGAATGAGCTGCGGGAATTTAGACAGAAGCTAACCAAAAGGGTCACGAAATGCGGGGTTGCATAGATCTGGGCTATGTACAGCCGAGTTTGGCGGTTTACTCCGAACGTCGAGTTTAGTTGGGATATCAGTAAGACACGGTGAACGAGCGTCAACCAGTTAGTCGAATTGTCTGAGGTACTTGATACAAACGATAGGGAACGGGATATCGGTTTCGGGAAAGACTCAATGAAAATCGTGACAAAACCAAGGTTTACTTCCACAAGTCGTCTACCAAAAGTTTTAATATGCCTACAGTCTGCGGCCTAAAAATCTGTTACCATCACTCTCATTAGTACAGTTTTCACCTTTGAACCGTATCCGCCGGTATAATGGCCCTGGTTGTCATTGGTCCGAACAGTGGTCACGATGTTGCTAGGTGCTAAATAGATACATGTGTACAATGAAGGGGAAAAAAAAGAATAAATAAAAAACCACCGAGTTTAACGAAGAAAATAATAACGAAGTTCGCCAATGCAAGCTCGCTACTGATTTTCACACAATGTCATGTTGGGGAGTGTTCATAGCCAACAGTATTGATAATGGTGGGCTTCCCAACCACGTGGACGGCACCTACAAACCTTGCTTAGCAGAGTAGTCAGTGGTTTCATGGCTCGTGACCACGCCGTTGCCTGGTCGCCGTGTGGATTCTTCCACTCAGCAGTCACGCTGAACAATGTCCGGCGCAACAGACGCTCAATAGACATACAGAGTACATGATCCAACTGGCTGAAAATGTATTTTCTCCACCTCGGTGTTTGGTGGCGAACTTGATCCTTCTCTGTATATGCTTCGACAGACTATTGAGTTGCTCACGAAGTCAGCCCAGTTGGTTCAGGCTATCTGATGAAAACAAATTTGATCGAATACCGAGAGGCCATATGAAAATCTTTCAGGAATAAGTCAGGTCTCTCATTCATAAAAACTGACTGCACAAGCGCATTTTGAACTCTGCCCTACATTTATGACTAAAAGTCTTTGCGAAGCCACAAATGACAGAGAATGGAGAATGCACTATGTGCTTTTGACATTCACGTGAAACATCGTCAGTAATACTACAAAGGGGCGAGTTGATACTACGAATGCAGTTGAAGCGATTGACAGTGTCTAGCAGCCTACTAACAACAACAAGGGCAATGCCAACCCAAGCTTGCAACAACAGTGTACACTGTGGAGGTACACAGTGCGTACAGTGCAGATCAGCCATATCCTTCAACTCATTTGGCACGATCTGAATGTTTTCTCTCCAGAAGAACTGCTAGAGCATCGTCGTCCACATACCCCACATTAGTAAGCTTACTGCCTGACAGAAGCTCCCGTCTGAAGTCTTCGGAACTTCTGAGTTCATCTTCCAGAATATTGTCCACCACAAAGTTGAGAAAAAAGCGGGAGGTGGACGCCCCTGTTAAATGTCACATAACGTGGTAAACTTTCGAGGTGTCTGCCCAGTAATGCACATTTTTTTACTCATAACGGGCATAAAACCCCAACAACTTGGCATACCTCACTCGGAATCCTCTTTGATTAAGAAAGTCTCACAGTGCATGTTAATCAACTGAATCAAAAGCAACCTTTAAGTAACAAAATGTCAGGACGATTGGCTGGCAGAAAAAAGTACTAAGGCTCTACTGTCTATCGTACAGTGAATATGTAGCCGATATACTCGCGACGAGACAAGAAACCTGCCTGTTCTTCTTTTATATGGTTCTTTTGTTTTCCAGAAGCGGTCGCACCATAAGACGTTTTGGTAGCTTGATGCGATGGAGACGAAACGAATACATCCATGGTTTCCACATAATGTCCTAGCACATTTTTTGACTGCTTACAAATGTCAGTCATGAGAGACCTTTTCAGTATCCTATACGGAACGCGGGAATATAGTCAGTTCAGACAAAAATTCCTTGCCGTAACTTTTGAAAATTGTTGAAGACGGAGTAGGTCCGACACGAGGCCTAATTACGCTTTTATATTCCACTTTAGTTTATGATGAAAGATGGTTTGGAATGTAATAGCCAACCACACAATCTATTCGAGTAGCTGCTGTAGACCAGACCTGCTGTCTATGATGATAATGATGAGGTTGGGGAATAAGTCGCGCATCTGAACTGTTACCTTTTTAGGGATCACATCCAAGAGCTGGCTAAATGTAACCTGATATACAGTGAAACACTGGTCATAGGATTTTGCTTCTAGATACATATCCCAAAACGCAGATTCCATGTCCAAACATTGCGGAAAGATGATTGTGACTGTCCTAATCGTCGGTTTCGGTACATATATTATATATATAATATGTTATATATATATATTTACATATATACAGTGGAAGAGTGAGTTAAAATGTTATGTACGTATACGTAAGCAAATAATACACGAAACTAATGTCTATTAATTGCGCAGAAGAAAAAGCAGTTTGCCGGTTTTCATATTTCGGACCGGCCAATTTTTAGAGGACTGGAACGTTTCCACGACTAGGAACGTACATATTCTCCACAATAGTTAAGTCACAAGATCGGATAATGGACAATGACGTATATTGCAGGTAGGTCGAGAAAATGAGAAGCAAGAAAATCACGACGGAAAATATTTCACAAACCGACAAGTGAGCTGCTGGAAAATGCATATGATCTAGTATAGTTGAGTAGACGAAGAAATACAATTGTTGTCAACGGTCGAAATCGATAGCAAAATAGTTGGAACAAATGGTAAGCTAAAGGTGTCTCGGCAAACAGACTTACCACTTCTGCATTTGAGCTAAGGTGAGAGAGTTTAGTTATTCGAGATGATGTAACCACGATGGGCTAAGTGTTGAGAGATGGATAGTAGTGTAGGTTGCATGCATCGTAATATGCAGGTGCATTGGCATCAAACCTAAAACAGGGATTGGCTGGTTTTTGAATAATTAAAAAAACGATATGTGCTGAGCACGCTAGGGACACACATGTGTAGTGGATCTAAACACTGTATACAGCTCAAGTACAAACATGAAGGAAACATGTGATGAAAATAAAATAAACTGACTCACACTGTTTCATAAAGGTGAGTTTATTTAGAGCTTCACCATGCTGAATGAAAGTATTTTTAATGAATTTGATCAGTGGTACTGCTCTAAAGGAATCTCCAGTCCTCATCGGAAGTAAGCGTGGGGATAGATAAATTCTGAATTCACTGAAATGGATAGTTTGTTTTATTAACCTGCAACTCTCCAAAAATCAGCACATAAACGACGCGGAGCAGAGGGGTAACTCACGGCCCACGACTTCCGAGAATCCGTGTATTTTCAATACACATGGTATAAACGCCAGATGTACATGTGAACTTGAGAAAGATAGAAGGTGTGAAACACAACTAGAAGTATGATACATACAATGCTGTGCGAACGCTATCATCACTCTTAGTGTATTATCTTCAAATTTCGTTGCCTTACCAATGTAGTGACAAACGATACAGCTTGATTACATCCTGAACTGTGTGAAAAAATGTTTGTTGATAACAACAGTAACCATTATCACTATTTGTTTGGTTTTATAAACGTCTGAAAACCTTATGAAAATATTCTTGCAAACAGTTTGATTGAGAGGATATTTATTGTTATTCGACACCATTTGTGTCCCAACCTCTCTTATTGGCTTCCGGAGGCCAGCACACATAGTCATTCATCGTAACCAAGAATCTGACATGATACTTCATCTTGGGCCGCTACTCATCGTAACACAGACGTAGAATAATCTAGAAGCAGAGGGAGTTACCAAGAAGCGTAAAGTTCTTTAATCAAGACTAAGCGGAAGAACGTGAAATGTTATGAATACAGACACGTCCTTAACTGCTGTACATTATCATCCCGAATGTTACTTTCATTCATCACGAGGACTCCTGTTGTGTAGACGACATTTACACACTTGACTCCTCGGGACAATAGGGCTATCGTACTTTGTGACCACGTCGTCGCTCGACCAACCTGTTGCTTTATCCAACTGAAGGTAGTCTTGGTTTATAATACCGTGTATGGAAAACATTCACTTAAGAGCGGAGTACGTGACCGAACTGTTGAAAGCTGTACAACCTGTTTAGTAAAACAACTAATTGCCTATTTCGAGCGTTCGGAAATATGCGTCGGTGAACAACCGCGTTGCCCATGCGTGCATCCCGCGTGATACACGCCGATTAACAGAGACAATATAGGCCGACCACAATAAGTCTCTTCATATTTCCGTCACAAACTGACTACGTCTGTGAACCATCAAGCCATTCTTTTGAAGCCAAACAGACTTCTTTTACAAACCACATCGACACGCGTTAGAAAGGGAAATAGTATGGAGTTGCAATTTCGCTGACGCCCCATGGCCTGTCGTAGGGTTAAAGTATGTTCACTACATTGTAGTGGACAAGTGGGCATGTGCTAAACCCTCGTCCACTAACAATTTAATACGCTTTTCCTGAAGAGCAATCGGAACGTAGTCCCAACAGACATCGAACAAGAGAACACAGCAGGGTTTAAAAGCAAACTGTATATTTCCAGCATTGTTTGGAAATATGATAAGTAGTTAGCTCTAGCCTAGTCTTGGACCAACGGCAGCAACCAAGAGGAAGAAGAAAAGAATCGCGAGATGGGCCACGACCCACTCAGTGGTACTCAAAAGCGAACCAGGCGAAATGTGCGTGGGACCTTCGAGTGCGTTAAACAACGCTCGAAAGGGTTCGGGTTAAACGACCTTGAAGAATAGAATAATAGATGAGTCGTTAGGAAAAGAGCAAGCATTCGGCTGCGTGCAATTAGTTATACGATTGAAGAAAGTGGTACTGAGTTCGTATCAGGTCTCCTATGGCAGACGTACACAGAATCATGCGTACAGAACGAACAAACAGGAAAACACGGTTGCAGCCGCGATCCTTAGAGAATCCACACGATCGCTGGTCACTACAACATCCTCAGCTGGATTGGAATCTTGCCTGTTGATCATGTGTTTGACTTTTCATGGGTTTAATGAGCCAACGCAAAAGGAGATCACTGAATATCTTAGATAGAACTGATAATCGATCAATGTCTTGTTGTCATGCAGACTTTGGGCTTCATTCTTAAACACGCAAATTATAATTGATAAACTTCAATCACAAGGTACATCTTCGGTTCCCCCAAATGTTTGGATGAGGTTCGTTAATCCTCAAATCAACCTTTCCCTATTATTTTAAAAACAAAAAAAGGGGATGTCTCGTCCAGAAATCTTGTTACGCTTCAATGACTTATGTTCCAAGATTACTTTCACTTCCGATGGAGAGTCACCCGAGATACATTTTAACTCTCTGGGTATGACCATGTTAAGACAAGCTGAACCGTTAATCAAACTTTTTAGCAAACCTGTTGAATTGAAGCAAATGACAAGTGATAAGAGAACTGTTTTTAAATCCGGCTTTTTTTTGCATCGACTGGTTGGCCAGTACAACCACGGATCAGAGGAAACAGTTTCCTAGTTATTCATATCGATTGAACGTCACCCACAATTGATCGCAGCTGTCGCATTCCCATAGACCTTCCAGTCGGCTCCTTTCGAAAAGAAACACTATATGTTACCTTACTATTGAATGGAATTGATGCTTACAATGTGAACATTTAGTTGCGAGTAAATTCGTCAACTAGTTTTAGTGTAAGTCTGAATATCGGTGTTTTACCCATTAACACGTCAATTCTTATAGTCGCCTGGAAAGTTGTTTGCACACCCTTCTAACTGAATCACGTACCCCATCTGCTTGTAGGCTGGGAGGTCCCGAATAGAAGCTCCCAGATTAAGTGACGGAATGAACACCTTGTTTCGAGAAATTGTTAAATAATTCATATTACTACGAGCGGGTAGCTAAAAAATACTCTTGAATCTCAAGTCAATTATAAGGTTGATAGAGAAACTTCCCTTCCGAGAAACTTTTAACAAGTTGGTTTTCAATAGGTCGTTTGATACCTGAAATAGTTAACTTAAGGCTTGTTGATCTTCTAGTGTTATTTTTCAAAATATAACTTACTTATTATCCAAGTAATCCATGTCCACTAGTTCTCATTGTATGTTACTTGTTTGTTAAAAACGAACAAAAAATAAATTTTAGTAGATGAGTACATGTTTTGCTAAATGCCGATTAAATCTGTCGTTAAATCAGTCAATGTGATTGTATGCCATAAATTTCATGATAACTAGAATTGATGGTTTAGGCAGTAAGTTTACTGGTCATAATTGTCAAGAAACACTATCAGTTTAGTGTTCATTGCAGCTCATAATTCACATGAACTCGACGAACCTTGGTTACTTATCCTATTGTATGAAAAAGGCTACAAACTTCATGGAGTCTACGAAACACGGTGATAGCAAATCACCATTGATTTATTGCTTTCCGTAGTTCATGCGGTAGGACATGTAGTCACAGATTGTTGGGTACACATACCTGATTAGCTAAAACCATCATCAAACCAGTTTTGTGCTTTCGACAAACTTTAACCATCAAACACTTCCTAGGAAATAAACAGCTGTTTATTTTGCTGTAGACTGACTTTTTGTATAGTTCTGTGTAGTTCCCTTGATCATCTGCACTGAGTTACGAACTTCATTGACTTAGAAAAACGAGATAAGACTGGTAACACAAAAACGAATAATCATTTTCAGATTATCTGTTTCTTTTCACTACTTTGTGAACAATATCTCGAGTATTGGATAAAAGAGGTTTGTAATCAAAATTCTGTTTGTACTATTTTCAGCGCCATCTCTTTATCCCATGAGTCTTGGGCTATTTGTGCTGGAAGTTGCTGCGTGGACTGTCAAACTCGCACCGAATATCCCAAGTACAGAAATTGGAGCAATAATAAAATTCCTTAATTTCCAACCGTTTGAATTTTTTCACGGGATACGAAGTTCTCTAGAGAACAGTTCATTTGTGAGTTTGAACCATATAGTTCATTTTTTGTGGTTTTGCTGACGTGCATTTATCAACTAGCAATATGAGTCTCAGATAGATAGGAACTCAAATATCCCCCACATATAGTGACCTATGTTTTCGTACTTCCGTAACTACTGGAGGATAGTTGCTTCGCACCATTGGAACTATCGATGTCGCCGATAGTTTTCAATAATATTTTCAAAAGGAGCAACACACCACTTTTTGTGGACAGAATTGACTGTCGAGATTCAAATACAGTGCTGTATATCTCATCGTCTGCTTCTTCTGCGGTTATCTGATCGTTTGTTCCTCAGGCTTGCTCTTCTAAAAATTTACTCAATCGTATTCATTAGATTACTTTTTTAATTAAGTGACACGGCGCTTTGGATCGATTTTGGTATCCTTTGCATCACCAGTCACACCTTTGGGTTCACGATTAACTGCTACCTGCCCCAAATTTTCACTTATAAGCTAAGAGAAAGTGAAGGCGTTGGTTTACTTACTATTGCGTACACGTTAAGTGTTGAACTTTTTAATACCTGATGTACTGCAGTACTGCTGACGGCCAAGCTGTCATAATCACCCAACATATGGCTTGCTGTGACTTCCAATTCTCGTATCACACAATACAAAAAAACAGTTATTTTAGAAGTAGTAAACATCTCACGACTGCTCAACCCCGCATCAAAACACTTGAACACTGCACTCATAATGGGGTAAAAAGATATCACGACCGGCTTTATCGTTCTTTATACTCATCACGTAGAGGGAGTCTGAGTGGGGGATCGAACCGACTATCATTTGCGGTTTGAGTCCTTGTTGCTGTGACCAACGTAAGCTGGCGTTCTGGGTTGGAATGTGTTCATTCACATAAACGAGGTGAAATCAAGCTATAACTCGCATCACAGTTTTATTGTCACCCACTTGACAGAAAGTCTCGTTGATATCTTGCATAAGAACTCAATTTTGAAAAAGCAGCCACTTTCCGTAATCTACGTTTGGAGCGTGTATTATTCTAGTGTTCATTAATCAGAGACTTACTGCGGTGTTTGTTTGCATGTCATGTAGTTTTATGTTGGTTGGCTCAAATGGATCGCAAAATAATTCAAGAAAACCAATTGTAAGCCAGCTTTCTTATCTGAAACATATTTCATCTCCAGTCACACCACGGTTATATCAACATTGCCCCCTCAGTACACTTGTTTTTTCTTAATTGGAGTAGCCTTAATTTGTCACCTGTAGTACTGCACTGTTAGAGCTGACAAGCGTTTGACATACACCTAAGTTCTCATATCCTATCTTCCTCACACATTACGCTTTCTACAGTAAGCCTACATGAGAATTTCGTTTCCGAAGCTTTAGGTATCCGTTCTCACACATTGTCGTTGTAACCGTGCTGTCCCAACTACCACTTACACCCCGGAATAGACTCCCGGTTCCATCCCTAATATTCGCTGAGCCTGATCTCGCCCTTTTTTTGGAATGCTTCTTTCGTATTCACCAACGTGAAGATAATCTGCTTTTACATCGGTTCGATTTGCCATCAACATTCATTATGACATCTTGCCCTTTTCTATGCCGGTTTGAAAAACACTAGGACGGAAACGACACATCAACACAACGGTTACACAATCATACTTCCTCTTACTTCTTGTGGGAGAAGATTTCGTATTTCAATGCTTCTAGTTGGTGTATCTTATAAATAACGCATCCCATTAACGTTATCGGTGTCCTTTCCCTTGTAGCTAAAGTACAGCATAAGTTCTAGTTCCACCCAGTCAGACACTGTAGGTACTAACACATAATTCGATTCGTTATTCTTCATTTTTGTGATCGTGGCATTGTTATCCATTCGCAAGAGGACTTTCTCACACGCACATACACTGTTTGATATTTGGTTTAGTAAGAAATCACAAGCTATATTTTTTCTGTTGAACTTAACAATAGCACGGAGCCGTTTCCCGAATTAGTATCTCATATTTTTAAGATGGGAAGATGCCCCCGCTCCGTTTTCAGTGCACGATCTAGTTTTGTTCTGCTGATGTCAAAATTCAAAACACGTTTAACTGACCCTTTACGCTTATTTACAGAACATGTTTTAATCCACAGAAATAAAATCATGAGAAGAAGCGCGTAGCAAACAAGCTTGTTTTCAGTGTTTCATCATCAGGCTAAATACAACACATTTATATGGGTTCGACAGGGGTAGTACATCAATAGGGTGAGGGATGGAAGGCATTAATATCAAGTTAGTCAGATTCATCAAATGGTTTCGGCAAATCGATAC
>JTDE01021969.1:0-28477 GCA_014338405.1 Paragonimus skrjabini miyazakii | reverse complement strand
TTGTTAGGGTGTATACGTGATTTATTGGTAGACTGTCGATTTGCCGAAACCATTTGATGAATCTGACTAACTTGATATTAATGCCTTCCATCCCTCACCCTATTGATGTACTACCCCTGTCGAACCCATATAAATGTGTTGTATTTAGCCTGATGATGAAACACTGAAAACAAGCTTGTTTGCTACGCGCTTCTTCTCATGACTAAACCGGGCATATTCACGATACTTAAAGAAATATAATCGTTTCATTAGAAATCCAGCTGGTTCCCACTGTGTGGTTATAACTGTATCCCAACGGCTGGCTTGTGTGAATGCACCACCAATCGGTGACAAGTTTCGACCTATCCCGTTGTAAGCTGCAACATTGCATTTATCGCTTTGCGGACCTAGATGGATGGTTAGAGCTTTGATTGGTTTGTTTTGTTTGGCCCTAGTTACTAGCTTGAACACATGAGCGTAAACCACACGGTTGTGTATGCCAATTCGAAAAATTCACTATTTCCATTTCCAAGTTAGCAGCGTAAGCATGTTGGCTCGTGTTATACAAACATAAGAGGGTGACATTTTGTGAGCATGAAAATAAAGATTTTAACAACTTTCATGTATCGTCTGTAGATGTATTCGGGACAAAAAGTCTATTCACTGAGTATGTTCCTTTTAAATACGTTTTTAGTGGCAAAAGTTTGGAACCAAACGACATTCTTTCCTTCTTGAGGCGGTCCTCTTTAAGGGGGTATATCCAATTATGACAATAACAGCGACTTTCACTGAGTAGGTCTAATTCATTTCGCATAAGTCCTCAACCAGAATTTGCAAGGAGTAAACAGTTAGATATGCCGCCGATTTCTTAAGTAGTCGTTAGATTCCAACCGATTCTGAGATGGGAAGCAAGTAATGTTGTCCATATAATTCGTAAGAAACAAAAGATGCACACATTTAACCAGAGCGTGACGGCAACGGTATCGGAATGACCTGACTAGAAGAATTTTGGCTGTTTTCGAGTGAACAGTACCGACGAGATTGATAATCGTTGACTAATGATTAAAGCTTTTTTTCAGAAAAGCTTGCTTATCTTTGTTGTTTCACACGTGTAATGGACGGTGTCGACTTTATTTAAATGTTTCTTTTATCAATAAAACCAAGTTTATAACTACCGCATTACAAAGTGTTCACTGACAGATGACTTACAAAGTCACATATGAGGTAGATACTATTAGATGACCCTAATCTATGCGGTAACAACGATCGTAACGTTATATGAACCCTTAACCTCTCGACTGGTGATCAGATGGTGTTGTCAGTGAGATAGCGCCAGATTACGTGGACACTTTAGCCTATATTCGGTGTATGTGAACGGAAAAATACGCGTCGTCTCGGATATTTTTACCAAAAGGTCAATGTAATAATCGGTTGCAGCTGACCGTTTAGATATGATTATTCAACCATGCCTATTGTGAGGTTACTAATATCATCGGCTAATGCACTATTCTCATATTAACGATTGTCAGAGTGCAAACTCCACTCTATGTGAGAATTCGCACTACTGATGACCTCTGATAGGAGCAAAACTTCAATCTAGAGCTTCCTGTCGAAGTGGAATAGCCGAAAGACGGAGCCGAATGCCAAGGCTAAGACCAAGTGCCGGTGGTGTTCAATTGAACCGACTAAGCATAGTGCGGATCGTGAACAGAAGTTTGGCTATTTGGATTTGCAGCAGAGCTGCGAAGCTTCTCCAGGAGGCCCGTCAACTCAGCTCGCAGGCTGTTTCTGTCGCTGATTCGAATCCCGCCGAAGTTCAAGTTTTTCGTAATTGGCCCTCATAAAAACTGTAACAAATTGTGTTTACAATACCACAATCAACTGAGAACACTCTTCCTATTTGACGAAAATTTGCTTGCATATGAACACCTCGTGTTCTACTTCCGTGAAACTAAACAGTAATACACGTGCTCGTCTGGATTGGCGCTTCTATTATTGCACTAGGTCCTACAGAATAATCGCCTGCAAAAGTTTCCTGCTGTTGCTTGTAAACGACGCTTATTCTAATGATTCTGCCTCAAACAAAGCCAATCTCAACTTACAATCACCATATCTAGATTTTTCTTCAAAATGTGAACCAATGTCATAATCTTCCATTCGCAATAGGCGTCAAACGATCATCGTCTCAAGTCTGCTCTGCCTAAGCACGTCCGTTACTTTTGCGCCATCATAGTCAGTGTAAGTTAGTGTCAAGTGTAGGACGAGGTTATCTTAAACAGCTTCCCCTTAGTCACGGAAATGCCAGATGGTACAGAGTAATCAATTGTCTCACCATTGCTGTAACCGAATGATGGTCGCCGAATTCTAAATGAGTTCATAATATAGGTGGAATTGGTTAATGTGGTTGACCATAGTTGCCACGCTGTACTGCTGTTTCCACTTATCCGAGATCGGCCTATTAGAAGTTTGCTCACCTATGTAGGTGGTTAATACTTAAGACGTAATGACAGCCATGCTCCATTCCTGCGCACTGACTTGTCTTTAGGCAAGGGCTTGTTCTGTCTTCTCACTGCTGCTTGACCAGTGAGCTTCGACGTCAGACACTGATGTAACAACATCCACACTGGTCGTATGATCCTTTGTTCGATGTGATATGGACATGAGTGAAAATGTGCCTTTGGTTGAGGAGATCATAATATCCAATTGTACAAAGAGATTGAAGTTTCAAACTGCCTACTCGAAACAAGTAAGTAGTTGAAAGATGTCAATAGTTATGTCAACGTTTTGGCTAACATAAGGTGAACATCACTCTCAGCTGATCGCAAATTTCGTATCTCTATAGACTGTCCAGCCAACCTTTTTTGTCTTACTTTTATTCTACCCAGCGCTGTAAGTCCGCATGAAAGTGACGGTACTTGGCTTTGAACAGGTAAATACTACAAGTTGAAGATCAGCCACAATTGTTCGCAGCTGTCGCATCTCCATAGACTTTCCGATCGGCCCCTTTCGAAAAGAAGCATTAGACTCGAGTTTCGCTGTCATTAGAGCTCGTCAGTAGTGCATATCATCGCCACTGCCGGGAGTTGAACCACGGACATGCTGTTCGTGAGGTAACCGTGTTTACCACTGCGCCATTGACCTCACGTTAGGCACGACCGAATTATCATATGTGAACGCCCAACCACTTTCGCTTGTGAGTAATGATCAGGTTGCCCGATCGTCTCGAACTGGAGACACAGTAACTGTCCTGTTAACTCCAATCACTAACCCCGCGATTAGGACTTCTTAAACAGGTTAGGATCTCCGATCTCATTAAACCTGCTAGGTGATATTTTATTATAACTCACAAGCGAAAGTGGTTGGGCGTTCACATATGATAATTCGGTCGTGCCTAACGTGAGGTCAATGGCGCAGTGGTAAACACGGTTGCCTCACAAACAGCATGTCCGTGGTTCAAGTTCCGGCAGTGGCGGTGATATGCACTACTGACGAGCTCTAGTGGGAGCGAAGCTCGAGTCTAGTGCTTCTTTCCGAAAGGGGCCGACTGGGAAGTCTATGGAGATGCGACAGCTGGGAGTAGTTGTGGGTGATGTTCAACTTGAAATCAACCAAATCCCCGACTTCTCATTAGTAAAGTAAATATTAGTTGTGCTATTATACCCAGAGTATTTATGAAAAGTCAAGGTTGCAAACAATTGTTTTCGGTAATACTCATCAGGCATGTACAGTTACAAGGGATTCATTCTAATTATATATAATACTGGAATATGGTTACACGCAATGACAGCAGTAATGGAAATTATGGATGACTGTTTAACTAGGTGGTGGTGGATTTGCTCGCGTGTGTTGTGTTTATATGAAACGTGACCGGTATGTGATAACGTGATAATCGAAAATTTATGCGGCAATCCACTCTACGAGAAAACGGCTAATCATATCACATGGTGGACTGATTAATGGTCACTGCATGGTAAGAAAAACTACACGATAAATTGAATCAATTAATTTCGTCATATGAATAAGAGTACATTTGCTTTTGCGTTGCTTATTAGTAATCAGTGCAGCTCGCTTACAGAGTTCATTTCCGTTATACATATGCATTTAATGCATTTATTGTATAATACACTGGCATCTTATTAATATACCCGCTGATAAATACATATTCATTGATATGTTCATTCAATAAATCACTCACAAAGTAATTTACGATTCGCTTTCCACCCCTTTTACGTGGATGGACATAGTCTATTTCAGATTACCGGTTTTGCACTGGCTACGACCGCATGGGCTCGAAATTGAGTACACAATGTTTCTTGATGCTCATCCTCAAACTGAAACACAACGACCGGTTTCGTTATTGTTTGGACTCATCTGGTAAATATAGTTTGAATGGGGAACCGAACCAGTAGCCTTTCGCGTTACGAGCCAAAACTCTTATTGGCCAGGTCACCAGTTTTGTGAGCATTGCCTGCAGCGGGTGAATTTTAGTACAAGTGAAGTATAACTTGCTTTTCACTCCGTTTATGAGGATGGACATAGTCCATCTTGATTTATTTCCGTCGTGTCTTTCAAACCCACTATAGCTGATTGATCAGAGCAGGCTATCAAGTACCACTGGAGGAAACCAGCCGAAATACACCTTATCTGAAAATCCTAGGCAGTTTATAATTTATGGTAGTGTGTGTTTAATGGTCAGAATTAATCGGTTCCATGTAGTCATTTTTGTGGTTGTTGCTCTTTATAAAGCATGCGTACATAGTAAACCTTAACCAAACGTTCTGCTATGCAATACGTTGCTCAGAAGTTGGAAATAGTAACTCATTTAGAACCTTTTTGTACTACTTTTCAGCCTCAGTGAAATTACTAGAACAGTAGAGCTGATCAAGAGCATTGGAAAGAAACTCTCTACAATTTAGTGTTGTAGATAGTTTCAAATTTATGATGATATGAGTAGCGCTTGTTGCATCTGAGTGTCAAATAATTTAGTGATTTCAGCTTCGACATATGTTATATGGATGCACGTACTGTCGATATCGATCGGGTGTGCATTGCAGACATAAAAGTAGTATATTCCAATGGTTATTTTTATAGGAATTAAAAGTGTATAAATAACATGGAGATGCGAAAAACATTTTTGAAACAAAGTATCATTTCGAAATTCCGACCCCGACTCTTGTAATCAGTATACAGTACTCATGAGGTAGGTTTTAGTTGCTTCACTTCATGATATCCTATAAAGTGTGGTGGTTTAGAGATCATGTGGTTCATTCATAACATGACTAGCCGGTCGAAGTTTTGTTTAGACAAGGTCTGTCTGACGAACCCACCTACGCACAAAACCGGTATCCGTGCTCAGCGTGAACACCAAAAGACGCAGTCTACTTACACTTTCCATCTATCTTTTTGAGACTTCAGACTTGCGATATGTTCAGTGCAAAAGTATTCCAAAGTAGTCGTAAAAAAACATTGACTCCTTATGGATGCACATCTAACCGAATGGAGATACCAATCATACTACCTTGACTTTTGTATCCTCGACAGTCTACATTTCACATCAAACGCAGCAAGACTGCTTTGTTTCGGTGCGATCCAGGCAGCTTGCGCGTTCAATTAGCAACAACGCCACTCTATGTTGTCATTGCTCAATGGTTCAAGGATCAATCCACTGAAATAACAGGCACAGTCGACGGCCAGCGCCTGATTGGTGTGGTTACCATTTCGCTGAACGCGTTTCAGATTCCTCTGTTTAAAGAAGAATTATCAACAGAAGGTATTAAGGTGAACGAGGTGAGTTGATGCATTTTAACTTAGAGGTTCACAAGTCCACGTTATTTATGCACTGTGCTCAGTTTCCTCAAAGTACGACAATTTTGTGCTTTGACGATAACAACGACTGTCCATCCGACTTTATTAGGTTTCCCAAGAGTGCTGATAGTACTGACGTTTGCACCCACACGAACATTTTTACTCGTGGTTCACCTGCGTCATTAAGACGACGACAATGAAACTTCTGTTGAAGAATTTCCGTTGCTAGCTTTCGTGGTTACAGTGCAAACAGACATCTATTCGAAAACCGATTCTGAAAACATGAATCCTGTTCATCTGTTTAATCAACTTGATTAGGTTCTTAGTTAAAGGTGGAACTTTACTACTCATTCATTGCAATCGCGTTGAAGTTGGAGTCCATTTCCATGTACACTTGAGTATCTCAATTGTTGTATTTCGAATCAGTCCAGAGGTTAGTAAGTTCATTTAAGGAAATTGTTTTGTTGCTGAGGTTGTTTGTGAACATTTTCTAGGTATACACGAAGCTTGCGCTTGTCTAGTTGTAACCATTTTCAAAAGTCGTGCAAAAATCTATATTCTAAACGTTGTACACTTGTAAACCCCTGCTTACCAAATGTCTATTTAACTGTTCACAGAGGTCATAATTTCTAAACATTTTCTTATTAAAGCGATTTTTTTCTTAATTTTCGGTAATAATTTAGCGATTACTTTTCTAGCATACTGGGATCAGTTGCCATTTTTTACTCTGGCACAAACATATGGAGTTTATCATAATCTGCCAATTAAACGCGTTGTGTTATAGCAGAAAAATACACATAAATATACAAAACATTAGTTATCCTTTTAAACTTGAGGTATCTATGTCACAGAAACACTATACGATCACCCGATTCTCTAGCGACAATTTCTTCTTGTAAAGTCGACAAGAGTCGTTCATTTCAACATGTCTTAAGAAGCAACAAGCTGAACTTTGTTTCAAAAGTCATTGCTTGGAACGAGTTGTACACAGAAATAATAACAATGACTAAGGTAAATTTTTACGACCATCTCTATATGCTGTAAATCTTTCGTACCACTTCGTTTCAACTCATAGACAGATCGATTGCACATACTTCCGATGGGTATTGGTAACACTTTGATACTCGAAATCTTCTACGCTCGATTAAACAATCGTTGACTCCGCTGTTGAGCGTTGGTGTTTTTAATATCCGATATATTTACTATGGAGTTAAAATTATAAACTCCAGCCAGCCATTTCAAACCCCAAATTAGTAGAGAAATGAACCACGTCCGCATGGCATTTGATGTATAGATTTGGGTGTAATCCTGTCTATAAATTACAACCACTCGCAAAACTACAAAATTATGGCAGCATTTGAGCCTGACTCAGTTTCTCTGTTTGACATCTTGTAAACTCATTTCAGTCATTCCAAAGGCCTAGAATGCCCCCGACGCGATCAGTGAGTGGTTTTTAGTCGGGAGTCCGTTTTCCGGAGGTCATGCTGCCAGTATCTTCATATATCGGCTTTGTCCAGATTAGAGTGGCGTCACGACGAAAAAAGCTTTCGTAACCTATGTACACCAAATTCTGTGTTGGGCGTTAATAAAAGAATGTGGAGTGAAAGGAAAGCAAAGAAGATGAAAACAAACGGAAAGAGGTTTTCGTTTCAGACGTGTTATGAGTCATGTGATCATGAATCAGAATAAGGCTGAGTTACTTAATCGATAGCAAAAAAATGTATGGTTCGGACATGAAAGTTAAACATGCAGTGACCGTATTTTAACAGGTAATGTTTTCCTATCACTGGTGTTACAGGTCTTGATTTTTTCTGCTACTTTTGCGTGGTGGTCAGGTCTTATTCCTTCGTGTTTATATTGGATACGTGGTGTGTGTGAGTGGAACCACAGGTGCAGCGCAAGCTACTTGTGATGATGGTTAAGCGCAGGCATCCTTAGACTTCGGTCAGTGTGACAAACTAATCTGAAACGGATGCCGACAACCGGTGTTAGAGGTCTTACATCATCTCACAGTTATCCTGATGGCCAAATATTTTCCTACACTGAACATTGTTTGCCGACGATGCGGCCGACCGGCGTAATGTGCGAGGTGGACGGATGATGACCTGGCGTGAACAAATGAAATTGTTCACGAAGGGATTGGTCACTGTAGATCAGGTTCGGCTTCCAGACTGGGGCCCTCGCGAATCGCAATCAGTGGCTTGAGACGTTAGGTGAGATGGCGGCTAACCGAGCTCAGTCGCGTGAATGTCGCCGTTGTCTGGCCGAATTTTTTGTGAAGTGAGTGCACTTTATGACGCGGGGCAGTGAAAGCCTTAAGGAAACTGTCTTGCTGATAACGCCTTACTTTCACTTACAGCTTGGTTATTTGTTTACAAGGTGTAGGTGCCTTGATGTCATTTGTTTGAATGTAAACGTAGCTATATTTTCAGTAGCTAGGTCCCTTTCCCTTTTTTTCTTCTCTCTTCCTATACAGGGTTTGCTTTTTCTTCTTTGTGGTTTTGTGGCAGTTAAGCATCAGTGTGAATCACTGATGTATTGCTGTCTATGATGATGATGATGATGGTGTTTTTGTCGCGTGTTCGAATCCAGCCGAAGCCCTGACATTTTACAATTGGATCTCAAATCATTAATCTGCCAAACTACTTATCAGTAATACAGTTTGTAAGTACATAGAGAACTGGGCTTGTGCAAGTAATCTGTCCGAATAACGGAGTGAACGAAGCAGTAAAACACGCACTATTGTCCTGCGCTGTTCCTTCTCACTCAGATAAACGTCTTTCATAAGGAATGGTAGAAAAGCTTTAATCCAGAGTAAATACGTGCCAGCGAGTTGACTAACAAGAGGAAGCTCTCTCTAACTTGCCAACGAACCGTGGAAGGTAAAAAAAAGATGACATAACGCAGGTAAATCGGGACGACCACTGTTAAGTCAGCTGTCTTGGGTCACGCTTCTCTGCCATGCTGAAGCCTCCTTGATTCACAATCGATGGCTAGAGGTTAATCCGATCTAGTTATATGAATGTTATATTTGCTTTTCCTCAATTGAGTGTGACCAGTATATCGAAGTAGGGAAGATCGAATTGAAACCGTCTTGCTAATGTCTCCTTTTAAGCTGAACTGTCTGTTTACGATTTGTAGACTCTGTGTTACTGGTTGTTTATTTCTGTAAACGAATTTTCAAGAAGTCATCTAGTAAATTCGGATTGCTCTGTTTTTTATATACTGTTGATTGTGTGGCAATTTTTCATCAGTACTAACCACACATATATATTGCTCTCAGTGATGCTACCGATGGACAGCTAGAGTTATAGATTAATGATGAGTTATAGATAACTGAGTTATAGATTACTCAACTAACCTTGCTGTTTTATGCTCACTACGGGGACACTAGGCAACTAAGCTGAATTCGTATATGGAACCTTGTAATGAAGGATTTCAAATAGTTCTCCACTTTTTAAGAATTGCTTTTCAATTTTTTTTGTCAGAAATTTTTAACTTTAAAAATGCGCTAAAAATCTTATCCAACTGATCTTATCTTTCAATATGTTAAACCAATCTCATCATACTAATGAGGCGTGATTGAAATAAAGATTTTAACATGACCTTTAACAAAGATGGTTACTACTACTGATACAAGTATTCAAGTACTATGTCACAAAATGTTTGCTCTGACTGCGAATTAGATGGATGCAATAGATGTCTTTTTATCAGGTCCATACTCTAAACTACATGACGGTATTCTGACATCAAAATTGCAGATTTCCGGTACGTTTGCGATTCGCAATCTGTTAGGACATCGAATTGGACAGATTGAAATGCGTATCCACTTGTCTCAACTTCCGGAACAATCCGAAATACATACTCCAGCCATACTGGTTGGAAGAAATGACGCAAGTTTCAATTAATTGTTTAGTTGTCTCATGCAAATTACCATTTATAATTGACGTTTTCGATCGATATGTTCTTCGTTATTTTCCCACATCTCGATTACTGATACGATGTTTAATTCCCACAATCCACTTCTGTGACTTTATTCTACTGGGGAGCAAGTGGACCAGTAGGTTATCTGAAAAAGACGAATGGTACAACTGTAGAATTATTGTGTATGCTTATTTCCCTTACCCATCATCAATATCTATAGCAGCACCGTTGAAATGCATAATGCCTCTTGATGCTCAGCCTCAAACCGACGCTCCACGACCGACTTCGTCCTTGTTTGGACTGATCGAACATCATCCCATCTGAGTGAGGATGGAGTCGTGAGGTGTCAGTTTGAGGGCGAACATCGAGAAATGTTACAAACGCCATTTCGAGCCCTTTCGGCCGTATCCGATGCAAACTGACAATCCGAATTAAACTGTGTTCATCTACAAGAACGAGTTGAAAACGAGCTATAACTCAATGTCACAGTTTACTTATTATGGGTAGATTTAGTGAAATTACGCTGAAACTGTAGATTTGGTCATTAACAGATTTGCTGTCTTTGTTTTTCGTTGTTACTTCCTTCAGTAACAAATAAACTACATCATTTCCTCTTTGTTGGTTGATACGAAGCGACCGAAGTATCATTATACAGGTCATCTTCTTTTTTCAGTCAATTATTTTGTGATCAGAAATTTTTAGCCAAAGCAGAATCAACAAAATTTCTCCGGCAATTTTTCTGGCTAATAACTGACCAACATGTTCATATCACAAAAATCTGGATGAGATTTCAAACCCCGATCGCAAAAAGGGTTAATTTAGCTAATTGATTTAGGTGAATGCTCCAATTTTAACGTTTTCCGATAAACTTCTCTGAAATATATAAAAGTCTTTTTGACGTTTATGCTTATGCTAGTTAACCAGTTAAAGTGTTTGCTGGATTTAACTATGACGTACAATATTATGCATTACGTGACAGGACTCATTAGCTGACAATTCGAGACTTCAGTCCAGACAACGAGATGCACCAGTACAAACAATGCACGATCAAGCTTCGCAAGTGTGCTTTACAGATCCAGTTATACAGTCTCAGATCACTATTCAATCTCCGTATACGAATACCAGTCCGAGACACCACGGAACTCGTTCAGAGACAAAAGACGCCGTAGTTGAGACGACGCGTTGTGTCCCACATGGAATAAACCAGTACGATGAGGTGCGTATATGTCTAGTCATTAAGGATTTTCTAGACTGTCACACACAGTTTCATTACCACGGGAACAATTAATGTGTTGGTATAAACCTTTTATCCACAGTATCGTTTAAGATAATCGGATATTTCAGTCGACACCTGATTTCTGATCTCTTGATGCATCGAATGGTGCTAAAAGGCAAATGGGTTTACTACTGCGTACTCAACCACTTTTGTGAATATTGAAAGGCTGACCTTTACATAGATGAACCGATTTTTGTGTTACACATGACATTGTTTCGATACTGAATATACTCAGCTTTCTGTGGACTGCAACTGGCATCTGAACGCAACTTTTGCATTCTGGTGCATTTTCCAGCTTGTCCATTACTAAATAGATATTTTGTTTCCATATTCTTTGATGTTGAACTCACCTCTGATGCACGCTGTTTGCTCAAAATGCCTCCTCATCTTCACATTATTACCGACAATCTACACGGGATGGCGTTCAATACTTTAGTTGCAACTGTAGTGTAACTGATCAAATTCCGATTGGCGTGATTATATATATATAATATATAATAATATAATAATATAATGATATATATATATCTTTCGCATGATCTATGTTGAACTCATGACCTGTGTCTACGCAGTGGTGCCACAGTTGTGACCTAGGGTCGGTTCGTCGCATCGCTAATTTGTGTTCGTGTACGCGAGTGCACAGCTGTTTGCCTTTCTCTCCCACATATTGTTGGTCATACCCCAGACATGGAATCACGTAGATGACTCCAGACTGTTTGCCTGGTTCTACATGATCCTTAGCCTTCACCAAATCTGTACGGAATGTTGAGTTTGGTTTGTGAGATATTTGGCTGCCCAGTGGTTGGAGCATCCTTTGTGCTGTTTCATATGTGCCGTGAATATGTGGCACTGTCATTCGCGTTTTGGGTTCTGTATGTTCAGTTCTTGTGAAACCTCCGATAGATGCCTTTATGAAGCTACTGCGGTACCTATTGGAAGTGAACAGTTTGAACAGGTGTATAACATAATAGATGGAATAACATTCATAGGCGAAGAGGAGGAAAATTCACGCCTGGTGTTCCTCGATGTATCGGTCATAAGAAGACCTGATGGCAAGCTTGAAGCTACTGTCTGTCAAACCGACAACAACTGATATCATTTTCAGGCTTGATAGCAATCATCCAGCCTGTCAACTTAAAAGTTGCATATGAACTTCATTTCGACGTGCAGACACGCACTGTAGCTCAACTAAACTCAAAATGTTTGATACTGCGTCATGTCGAGTCGAACCTTGATATGACATTTCAGCGTGAAGTTGAACAGTAGTTCATTCGCGAAACAGATCTGAAGTTTAACTTCAAGTGTGCGCCACTGTGACTTAACCATCGTTTCAATCTTGGTTGGACGCGTCCGGCATTTCGAGTTGGAAACTGAAGCGCAAGTTTCCTTCATACTTTGCCCAGATAGATTATAACACAGGGTTCCAAAATTGTCTGGGCTTTCATGATCTAGACGCACACCACTTTACTTTTATGTCGATAAAATTGAACATGCACGAACCAATGGATATTAGTTGAACAACATTCACCATTGATTATAACCTTTGCGTTCCCAGAGACGTTTCAGCCGGCCCCTCTGGAAGGGAACCACTGTACTCAAGGTTTGCTGTTGGAGCTTACCAGTAGTCGGTATCTATATGCTACGACTGGAAGTTGAACCTGTTATGACAAGGATTTTCATTACTGATGAGTTCTAACAGAAGCTGAAAGTTTAATGTAGTGCTTGTTTTAGAAACAAGGTGAGTGAAGTATTTGTGAGACTGTTAAAGTAGCAATCAAATTCGAGTGATGTTCAACTTATACCGACTAAAATCCCCTAGTATACAACATAAGTAATGGATGAAGTTTCGTCAAAAGAAATGATCACTTAATGATGGCTATCTAGGTCAAGTTCCAATTATAGACAGAGAGTAGAATGGAGTACTATTTTAAACGGAACAAATTACTGGAGAAACAGCTGCTACTTACAGTCGAAAACGAGTTCAATCACCCTTTATGTCTCGTGACGAAGGATGCTCAACGTGATTCTACTTACTGAGTAGAGTTTAGAGATTTAGAGTGTTACAAACTGAATAACTCCCATATTTTATCGGAGCTTTTGCATTCAGCCAAGTCGTTCGGTTATCAAACGTTGGAAAGAAGCACTGGACTCGAGTTTCGCTCTAAGATATCATGTTTTGTGCCTATAATTGTCCAAAGTGAAATTTACACTCAGGCTCTCATGGTTGTAGGAGGGGAGTAGTAACCACAGCTCAATTAGCCACACAATGGGCATAACGGAAGGATTATATCCAAACACCCAAATACAACCGCGTGGGAGTAGTGTTCAGCTCGTCCGATCATTCCGAAAACAGTCAAATCAGAATCTCACCATGTTCACTCTAATCGATAAACCTATTATCAGGACTTTCTCATTTATGTTGAAGCAACTGAATTTGTTGAAACAAATGAGCAGGGTTTAGTTTTTTGATTGGAATTTATTGGTTTAGATTATAACAGGTTTATTTTGCCGTTATATTCGGGAATGTATAAACGGTACCTTAGTCCGATCGCAGCTAATGTGGTTGATAAACGGTGCAAAACTCCCCTACATTGTTAGGGCCATGAAAGCATAATATCGGTCACCTTAGTGTGGTTCGGAGTTGCTTAGGCACTTCGACCTTCTTGTGTTTTGCAGTACAATGATCGATTGCCATTCGAGCTAACATGCGCCCCTAGCCGATCACCACAGTGATATCTCAGTCTGTTCATAGTAGGTGTGAAAGAACCCAGTCGGTGTTGTGGCAACGCATTCAAGGGGTCATACTTTTTGAAAGAGCATTATGGAACGTAATTGACAAACGCAAGACCTAGAAAGCTTACAATGGGGCTTGTCACTTGAAGTTGGCCACGACAAGACATGTTTTTTCCTTCGAAATTTGAGCGAACTACAGAATTTGATATAACGTGTCCCAGAAATAGAGTTGCTTATTACATTAACTGTCTTTTCGAGAGTTCAGGCTTCAGTTCTGTTTTGACCAGATATCTCTGTAGGTCCGTAAGGTGTTCCAACTGTTTTTATTCATCCTTCGTGACACAATCACATCATCCACGTTGATACAGCATTTACACATACTGATATCTACTCATTCTTCTTGCACAAAACAACCCAAACAGCACAGTTTAGAGCATTCACACCTCAACCGGTTACAAGAAAACCGTCTTTATTCAGCCACTCTTTTCTCTTACTGCTTAACAAAAGCTTGGAATTAAGTCAAGTTTGATGAAATAGGTCGACCCATCCATAATAACAAACAAACCCCTTGTCATTGATGAACGAAAAGCATCCATTCGTGTGACTTCAATCAAAAACCTACAGAACTGGGAGATATTGATCCTTCACTTGACAGAGTCGTTGAAAAAGACCCAGGAGAGCCAGTTAGATTGCATAGCTTTGTTCTAACAGTTCTTCACTTATCTTGCGCACTTTTTATTATAGAAAGACTGAGATTACTGCTGGCAGCATCTCGATAGGACTATGATTAACTAGATGTTGAGAAAAAAACAGTGCAGTTTACATCACCAGAATCATTAGCAAGTGCATTAGGATTTCGTTCCATGATAGGCTTTATGTGTTTGTTGTTTTACTCAGGTTCATTCAGCTGCTTTGTACATATAGTTTTCATGGATACCATTTTTTTAAATTGTGTAGGTTTATTTTTACAATGGTATGTAAAGACATTAATAAATGCAGTGACAATTTTCGAAATCTGTCTAAATTTGCTTGTTCTTTTATTATAAACTGTGTGTAGATGATGAATGAACGTCTATCACATGACCACCAGAGTTAAAATGACACTCTGGTGCGTTTTGAAGTTGATAAGTTGATCTTCTTTTTCGAAAGGTTTCTTCGGAATCTTACTAACTAAATTCGCTGCACGTGTGATGTTTGGATGGACGTTTTTGGATGTCACTAGTTTGAAAGCCCCCACCGGATGTGTTGTAACAGAAATTCTTGAACTTGGAAAGAGACAATTGTTTATTCTAGAAGATGTTACTAGCCGCAGATATAGCCTTCAAATGTCGTTGATGAACTGAGAATCCTGGGTAACTTATAAGATTTCATGATACTCACACTCAAGCCGACATTCTTCTTCCATCTTCATGTAGATTAGTAACAGCTGAGGAAAGTGCGTTGGATAAACTTCGTTTAACTCACCTGATATTCGAAGTTTGTATGAGTCATTCTTAATGCTAATTGTAATCAACAGTCATTAGTTCAATCCTCTGCCAGAAACACCTGTCGAGTGTTGTAAGCTATTATTTCCTGCTCAGTGATAAACTTAAACAAGATTGCCTAAGCCTTGATGTATTGATCCATCTTAATGAGAGATGATCATTTGGTTCAACTACTACTGAAACTGAAAAGAAAACCACTTTACAGACTTGAACAAACACATTGCACTGACCCTACCAGGGTGATTTGATGTTTTAAATAAATATATACCAGCACTGTAAATTAACATACTTTGAATATTACGTTACATGATAGGAGAATGTTCTATAAAGCTTCTAAATTTAAATCACAACCTTTTCGATTACAATGTGATGTTCACAAACAGTAACTTATACAGAGACTTGTTCATCACTGGAGTGCACTTTAACTAAATATCGTAGCTGCCGGTCTTTCCTTCTTGTGTTAGCTGTGATTCACCCACTTCCTGTCTCGGTTTTCCGTTATCTACCTCTACTGGGGACCAGGGAAGCTTCGAAACTTTTATAATTATGGTTTATTGATTCGTCCATTCAACTCCTCTCGGCATATCATTACTTCGGTTTCCTACTGAACAGATATGTGTCTAGGCCTATCGAGGAAATGATGACTCAGCCAACTCGTCGTGTTCAACCTTGAGACATTAGATATCTGTTGCTAATCCACATCATGTTAAGGCTCAACTAGAGTCACTTATTGCACATGTTATAGAAATCGTTGCGTGAAAGCTACATTTGTATCATTTGTTTGCGACGTCCGTAGTTCGGTTCAAGCTAATAGCATACTACACCAATATTTGCCTACCCCCTGACTGTCACAATACTTGAGTGTTCCCTTCTATGTGCTCCTTCCAGTTCGAACACAAGCCATATTCAGAAGAGGAGCTCGATGAAAACTCGGACATAGCTCTCATTCAACCCTCTGCAATACAGTTCCACAGAAATGGCGTGATAATAGACACTACATCTTCAAGTAATGCACAGGCACCGGGTTCTTTGCGCTCGCAACGAATTCGTGGATATTCATCCACGGTAAATTTGAAAGTTTATTCTTCTGCGGTAACCATAAGCTTTTTAAGTCAAAATCAACAAGTAACTTTCATGAACTATTTGATCGTTTCAATGATATTTTAAACATCCCACAATACTTCAAACATAGTTCTCCTAGTCATGTGAACAACAAACTGAGTGCACGTAGTGTGTGTGTACCTGAGTTCATCCTAACCTACAGGTAAGTTGTTAGCCAAGTTGTTTGCTGATGAAACCAGTTATTTACATCCAACACGTCTAAGTTTAGACTAGATTGAGTCAGGCAACAATTACCAGAAGGATGTAATGATATAGTGATCTATAACCAACTGAATGCGATAATTTGAGTGAAAACAGCAACGATGGTAATAGACCAACTGTCTTGAATTGGACGGCTTAGAATGGATATTGTAAGCCTTCTTGACACAGTCCCTCTCAATCAGAATAGGACGACAGGACTCAGATTACGACAGATTATAGTGTTTTTTGGAGTCGGGTACAACGGATTCATTTTGATCGGTATCAGAATTCATAAGAAGTTTGATATGCATGTTGGATTGGCAAGAGCCAATGGGTTTAGCGTAGTCGTACGATTTAAAGAAAGAACAGAATATCTCACAACCGGAAAAACATATGTTAATTGTATACAACATGTGGTCAGATGTCTACATATGGTAATTCGTTCTCTGTTGACATTTTAGATGCAATCACGCCAATTTGTGGGTATAACATTTAGTATAGTGGAGATCAAGTGATTAGCTGCATGTCATGCAGTGTGGGGACTTGTAGGAAAATATCCATTTTTGCCTGCAAATTAGCATGATATTTTTCGCTGTATCAGTAGACAATTGAGAACTAGTCACAGTTAAATAACCGATAATTAGTAAGGGTATTGACTGATATACACTGAACATCACTCAGAACTGATTGCTGATGTCGTAGTCACGTAGAGTTGGATAAAGCTCTTTTCGAAATGAAGCACTGTACTCGAATTCTATTCATGTTTGAATCCGTCAGTAATCTATACGTTTGTCACGACCTGAATTTGAAATCTGATCATACTTTAATGAGGCAACCGTGTTGACCACTAAGTGACTTACCTCACACTAAACACGACCAAAATATCTTATGTTATTGCTCGACCACACTCATTTCAAAATACTGTTCAGATCGCTTGGTTACCTCAACAGAAGACATAGTAACTATCTTATTTGCAAATGAAAATTTGGTCACGCCTAATGTGAGGTAAATGGCACAGTGATGAACACAGTTGATTTATGAGGGAGTGAATGAAGTTCAACTCCCTGTCTTTGCTTGTATGTGCATTACTAACGAGTTCTCACAGAGGTAAGGCTTGAGTGTGGGGCCTTTTTCTTAAAGAAGACTAACTGAATAGTCTATCTGAATGCGAAGCAACTATTCCTTGAAAGTGGTGTGAAATTTATAACCATTGGATAGGTGCTCTTGAATTTCTTTTCCTTGTCTTATATTCGGATATGAGTTGGACGAATTGCCTTATTTGAGGCTTCTTCATTACCCATGAAAATCGATTGAGATTGTTTAGTATTTGCCATTATTTTCTAATCATTTGGTTTGATCCTATACGGGTAAGTGAATTTACTGTGAAAGAGTTTTTTCTTGTCTGAGCCAAGTGTGTTATCAACGTTTGTTAGTCTGCCTAAAGGAAACATACTTAAGAATTTGTCCATTGTTTTCGTCCATCATTCCTTCCACTCGTAAGCACTTGTTATAAAAACTATATTCATGCAAGGTTAACGATACCGTTCATTAGAATTGGATTGTCCCCATTTTTACGCGCCCGACCGTTTGACACAGAACCGAGAAGGGGAATGATGTGAAGATACCGTTTATTGGAAATCCACGTCAGAATTAGACCACACGGTCTCTAAATTTATAGGGCGAAACGATTACCACACATGGCCGACAAGACGCGAAGCAAATCAAATGAAACGATCACACATGGCAGTCAGATGCAGAGCGAATCAAATGAAACGGTCATGTATGATAACTAGGACTTGAGAACAAATCACGTTACAGAGGGTATCAGAAAGCAAACGCTAGAAAACAATCCAGATAGCGCACGGGCGATTGAACGAACGGTTACAATCTGTTTGGCAGAATGAGACCATACTACCATCCATGACCACACCACCCGAACTGGGTCGATCGGTCGACATGGCGTGATGCGTTTTGGCTGCTTCGTTAAGAGATGCGTCTACTAACAATCAGTCATCTTCCAAGTGACCTTGGGATAAGTCTCACCTATACTGTTCACGTTCACGGCCACAACACCCAAACGACACTAGCTGACATTCTTTGAGCGATGTTCAACCATAGAAAGGAAGTTTATGGAACTCACCTTCAAATTTATTCTGAGTCTTCTGAGATAAAGCATGAACGTGGAAACCTTACGGGGAAAGGACGCTGATAACAACGAAAGGCCCCACTTAATTTACAGTGTAAGTGCTAGAAGCGGTTGTTACCGCACAAGTGATCACGTTCACAAAATACGTCATTCGGACCATATTATGTCACTTACGTGAATCAGGATGCAATATAATTGTCAAAAGCGCACAGTAGCTATGCACAGTCTATGGCTAACGATCGGAGAAGACTTGATTGCAGGCTACTAAAAACTAGTTTAACTCTCTGGTATTGATTGGGAGATTTGTGTTCGATTTCGAAATCTGTTTGATACGCTTTTGACCTTGTGCCAGCCAGTTCTGATGTGGGTTTGTGAAGAACTGCTAGCTCTACTATAGATACGAACATTAGCTAACTATTGGTGATAAAATGTAAATTATCACAGAACATGAGAAAAGTTATATATGGGATTGTGTAAAGTTCTAATCAATGTTGTACAATACAAGGGTTGTCGCTTCTAACAAACAAATTGGGTGATTTTTTAGTTTTTATTGTAGGATAAATTGCATTACGTTTTCCGTGAAGATTACGTAGATTTTAACATAGGCTGAGTTTGTGTGCAAAGATGACAAGCAACAATTAAACTGGGCATAATTAATATGATCTGCCAAGGAATTCTTGTCAATCGTTAGTTCAAAACTTCACCCACACATTGAAGAATGTGTGAACCGTCTGACTTACTAACGTCCATCAATAAACATGACGACATTCTAGAAACCAGCATCTACATTCGTCTAGGGGTAAATATGTACATTATGACATCAGTTTCGGAAGGCACCGTAAATACTCCAAGAAATACAACTTATATTCCAACTTCTTCTGTTAAGAAATCAGTAGCTTTCAGCTGGAATTAATAAGAACGTTGTATCTGAATAAGTTGATCAAAAATCCACCGGTTCAAACAAATCGTATTTGTACAGAACATTATAAGCATTATTGATTCATGTGTTAGAAGTATGCTTTTTTTGACACAGACAAGATCACAACAAAATACAACACATTCTCCGACAGATATTCTATAATCAACACTATGAACAATGGAATTCTTGTTTCGCTAATTTTTCTAGGATGATAGGAATTGCCCATGTCCCAAACGGAATTCCTCATCCACATCGCTGACGGTCAATTGTTTGGAACAGGTAATATCCGAAGCAGACCTTCCTACACTACGCTCTCTTCTGAAAGAGTTACAGGTTAGACCTTACGATATGCATTTGCACAGTCTTGTCATCAACAGTGTAGTATAAAAGACTCGCAGGCTTTTTTTACTGATAAAAAGTGAGAAGACCAATTCGTTTTGATATATTAGACAAAACAGAAAAAAAGCACGTTTATCAAAAAAAATATTGAATCTGGTGCAAGATGAATCCAACAGCATTTCTTAATTGATCATTGCTGTCAAATGAGAGAAACTGAATGAAATAATTTGACCTTGTTTGTTTGCCAGTAGATGTATCTGTCTATCGGGCACGATCGTGAAGCTGACTCAGCGTAGCTTTAACATATTGGCACTGTCAGTCACATCCACTATCAGCGGACCTGCCGCAAACTATTCTAACACGTTGCCTCCGTGTAAAAAATACAAAATTTTTGTGTGCTGTTATAATCCAGCATTTGTTGAAAGTCCATGCTCATCATGACTACTTCTTACCTCTTCGGATCCACAGTCGGAGCAAAAAATATGGTTCTCCCCGCTTTGACATAGAAAAACCATTCCAAAATTCTGTATGTATGTATTATTTCGGATAGCAACCTGTTAGGAGGCAAATTCACCAAAACAATCTAGTCAGGAGATTAGTGACGGCTGATGAAATCAGTCATCATTGCAAACCAGTCAGGCCTTCGATGACGGCTGACGAAATTAGACATCAACAAAGCACTGAGGGGCACGTCAGACCAACTAGCAGGAGACGTGAAAGTTAGCGTGGGTGTCACGCCAGGAGGATACGTGCAAGTGACCGTGGCTGTCACGCCAGCCCGAGAAACGAACGCCTATGGAATTGGCCTTACTTGGCCGCTTGGTAACGAAGCTGAAAATTTTCTAAAACAACCTGCTGGGATTCGCTGTCACGGTGTTCTCGCACACGTACTTCTCCGGGGCGAGTTCCTCCACGCAGTTCGACTCGAGATGCCCTGCTAGCAGAGCTGCTGAGTTCTCTACTACTTGCCCTCAGCATTCCATAGCTCGATTATTTCTGGATTTATCCTTTATAGGTGTTCCAGCCTCGGCGGACAGCTGCCCATCAGGTTTGACTTTGGACTCTTTTGCTGCCTGAAAAGCGAATTTTTCGTGGCACGTCGTGTTCGCTGTAAGCAAACGAGGTTTAGGCATAACACATTCTATTGGTGCAAGGTCCATATCTCGCTGATCTATAGGGATGTGAACGGCACAATCAGTTCGTGGTTGAGATCTATGGTTTGCTCCTTCCACAGAAATGTATTTCAAAGTGTCTGAAGGCAAACTAGGATGCCAGTGCCTATGTTTCAGTACGTACTATCCGTAACAGAGATAATGTGAAATGTGGGTCTGGATCTAGCACATAGAGTAGCCTGGAATAGAAATGTTCAATTAGTGTCAATATTCTGTTTGATGCCGTTCGTCTCGTCTGCGAAAACCCTATCAATCCGTTTCACTTCTTCCTCATCGTGCGTAAATACTGCACAGTCATTAGAAAATGGTAATGTCCAGATGGTCGTATTGTGCAACAGGATTCTTCTTTCCAGACCGTCCCATGTATAGAAGATGCTCGTTTATGCGATACCTACATTGTGCACCACCTTGCGAGTTCTGAAGAATGAATGAGTATAGCAGTGACATACAAACTTGGGTTAAGACACAACCGGAACAGATCGATACACAAAACCGAACCCACACTTTTTTAACCGAGATTTGTGAGTTTACCTAAGCAGATAAGCTCACTCATTACTGTTCGAAGTGGATCGTGGTTAACGAACTAGAATGAGTCCACGATGTCATCAAAAATGAGCGTATGACAGCTGATAGCGTTTTCAATATTTTTTATGAAACAGATGAACAACAGACACTACATTAACCATACAACCAGCAAACCAAAAATAACGCGACTGCTCGGGCTAATTTTTCTTTGGCACCCCGTTATTCTGTTGGTTGAACAGGATCCAGGCTAAGATTCTTCGTACATAATTCAACTGGTGGATGTTATGATAATGATCTGAAGACTGATTGGAAGTAGTGCGTTTAGACTGAGCCATACCCATGGTGTCTTTGAACTTCAGTGAGACGTTTTCATAACCTCAATTGTGATAAACCATTGTGAACTTCTTTTAGTCTGTTAATAAGCTTCGATTGATAAAACGGTCTTCATCATGTTCGTCTTTACCAGAAAATGCTGTGTACCTTTTCCTAATGCGATGTAATGACAGGTCGAACTTTTATCAACGATTGCCGTAGACTGTTCACAGTGGATTAAATTTTTGGCGACTGATTGGCTTTAATAGATTGTCGGGGGGTTAGTATGTATGGGAGAAGTCCAGAATAGTTGGTGACCGACTATTGGCCACTGTTGCTGACCTTTCACTTAGCTCTGCATTGATTCAGTTTGTCCCCTTCTGCAGCCTTCCTTCATTCGGAAAAATCGTGTACTGTGGTTGTAGATATTTCTGCTACATTTTTTCTTCACACCTTCTCGGTTTGGTTTTATCCATCAAAAGATCTCTACCTGTAAAAATGACCACTGTAAAGTGATTAGAACTAAAATAGGTCGCTGTATATATGCGACCACAAGCAATCCAGAGCAAGGCGTATGTGGTTCCTTCACACACAGACACACGATTGTCGGTATCTGGTTTCAATTGGCTTGTCACAGTGACCGAAGGCAAAGGACTCCTGCGCCTTACCATCTCCACAAGTGGTTTGCGCTGCATCACTTGTGGTTTCACTCGCACACCACGTATCCCTTGTAAACCTGAAGGAATAAGACCAATGAGTGTGTAAGCGATACCTTTGTGTCCAGGCGGTCAATACACAAACACAGACATTGTTTTCCATGTAAACCTGAAGGATTAAGACCAGGACGTGTGTGAGCAATGTGAGATTTTGCTTATTGATCTTCCTTATTCTGGATCACATTCGCACGTTCAACCGTCACCAGAAAATATGCATTTATGTGTACATACATATATCCATGGTAAGAACTGAGAACATACACAATTACCTAAGTGAGTGTTATAATAATGAGTTGTGCGTACGAAAATGTACCTCATTTCATTGTCATTCTGTGACTGGTCTCAAACAGTCAGTCGTCACGACACTGACAAAATATTAAGTAACTACATTTGTTTTCGTGAGTGTGTCGTCAGCAATGCGGCAAGTTGGCAGCATGGTGGTGTCCGGGTGGGTGAACTGGTTAGACTTCGCTTGATAATAAGGCGGTGTGCGCCATCTGAGGGCATGAAGTGAATTTCTTTGATATGGGCAAATCCGACTGTTTACTTCCTTCAGCATGATCCATGTGTTTACGTAGTTTGTACCAGTCCGCAACCTATTGTGATAAGGTTTGAATTCGAGATTCTCAGGTTTCCCAAGCGCCCTTTCCGTAACACATGAAACAAGATGATGCAAACGGAGAAAGTTTGAGCTAGCTATCCGCAATATTTTTACTGTATGCACGGTGATGTTATTGTATAAGAGCGAAAAGTGATGTTATTCTCAAAGTATGCTATTTTTATCGCGCGCCAGATTTATTCAGGGAAGACATAAAGTCAACGATTTAAACTAAGCTGCGTATTGCCAACGTATTCGAAAAGGTGGTTTGTTCTATGCTAGCCAGCTATCGAGCAATGTGGGATCAAAACAGACTGGCAAAGAAAACACAAAGAACCTACCAGTGAGCAGCCGGATGATCTTCCGGGAGAGGCTATTACTCGTACCGAACTGATATTAACGATAAGGTCACGTGTCACGGTAACAAATCCAGCGGTAGACTAAGATGATTCTCACAAAAGCATCCAAACAGGCCTAGTGTGTAGCGTGTTACTTATTTAGATAGAATGACGTGCGAGTTTGGTTCGATATGTATGTGCAGGAGTTTGATAAATAAAAAGACAAACTGCTGCCGGATCCTTTGAAAAATACGTTGTCGAAGGCCGGTACATGATTGTCACAGTAAGTTGATACACATATTTCATGGACACTGTAGTGAAGTAAATGGCTCCATAGATCGAGTTGTATATCGGAGGATGCCGCGACGGTTGGCTGATGATATAACCTAATCGGTTGCTTAGTGGTTATGCAACTGAATCATGTTCAGTTATGTTTAAACTATATCTATTTGTTCATTTTCGTATCCTTTGATATAATCCATTATAATGGTGAGAACCTGATAACGGATAGAGACAAAGCATGTGCCAATTCCGAAGGATGCTAGTCTAATATACCAGTGAACTGTAGAAAGACAACGATGGCATCAGTAAGTATACTGTGCGCAACTATAAGCCACCGTAGAATGGGTAAAAATAAAGGTGCAAAACAAGAAAACAGGTGTCCATGTAATTATGCCACTGCCTACTAGGATGACGTGAAGTGCCGCACCTAAAATACATGTTGTAGAACTGCAAGATATGAATTTCACCATTTTCATATGATGCTGTCGATAAACCAGCATATCTCATTTTACCAATGTAGCTACTGAAATCAACAGACGGGGGAGTACAATCAGCGAAGGAGAAGACAATTTTAGACTTTGTCCTGAAGGCTTTATCTGACCATGAACCTTACACATTACAACACACGGGCCGAATGGTAAGGAAGAAAACCCGTGAGCCAAACGGTACATCAGCGGCTCTTGATAGGAATCACTGTGATTCAAATGGACGCACGCGACGGGTACGTATTTCGGAATTGGCCACACCTCGATCAAAGCCTCCAGCACCCGGACAAATGGTACCAAAAGGTGAACAACATAACTTAGATTCCTTAATTTTGTTTCGTCTCGAAAGTCTGTGAGTGTCGGTAAGTAGATAAATTATTGTTGCAATAAGGTCCTGATTAGCATCTATTATTTCTAAAAGGCTCTAAGAAAGGCAATTCTGGATTATGAGTTAGATTGAAGCCAGTGATGTTAGCTGTTCGAGCTTACGCCGCACTTTCAGGCTAGATCGGATGACCGAAACTCTCAAATCTGCGCATAACACTAATTTCTGGCGGCAATCTCGCAAACCAGCCAGCGGAATGTGGGTCGTGTTGCCGTACGAGGCAGAAAAGCAATGTCGAACAGAAACCGCTTCATATCGTTAAACTCCAATTGAATCACATTGACATGAATACGGGAACAACTAATGGATTGAAAGTGAACCTTGATAAGTTGAACGTCAGATAAAGTAGGGCCGGTCAGTGCACATGAGTGAATGCACAGCACAGGCACACAGAATAATTGTGTGCGACAGGGTGAGAGGGAAATCGGCCAAGCCTCAACCCGTCCGTCTGTACTGTTGTCATGTATTGGGATTCCGTCGAAGTCTGGAATATTGTTGACTGAGTTTGACTGAACGTAACGAAATAAGTTCAACTAATCTTTGGTGATGTGTGCGCTTTGCTGGACGTCTGTAAAATATGCGGTGATCATTGCCAAAGTTATCATGTAGCGTTCACTTCACAAAGCCGTTCATTCTGGGTGGTTTCAATTGTCCAAACTGCTCCCACCTAAAACTGACGACAGCGCAATCAGACGGTGGCATGAAGGCTTAACCCCCCTGATTGTGTGTTACAGGTATTCAGTTCATAGGATCGCCCTCGGTCGCCAACTCACTTAAGTGGCATGGTACCGTACTCCTAGTGGTGTTTTTTTTGTCGTATGCGTTTTTTGTTTAGTTAGTTACGTATACGTGTATTACCATTGCTATGATTGTTGTGTGTATGTGTCTATTACGCAACTAGGGATGAAATCAGTAGACAAACTAAATTAAAACAAACACCCTATATATAAAACTTCGTTTCACACGCAAACGGCATTAATGTCGAAACCTGTGTTGTTTTAGGTAATGTCCACCATGCCGGTCTGTTTTGAAGCTATATCAATTTCGAATAATTGAATACAACAACCTTTATTTCCAAATTCTTACTCAGTTACTATGATAGATACGCTAGATGCGTCCTGGTTTGTATCATTTGCACCTGAATTTGAAGGGTTCTAAAACACAAACCAGCATTAGTCAGGCTGAAGTAAAACCAAATGGACATACATAGTAAAACAGCCTCTAGCCTTATTGTTACTTGTCTGGTCGTGTTCATCTATCAAATTTTTGTCTGATTGATATGGATTAATGCGTCAAATCTATTGAGGTAAGTAACTATTAGACATAACTGCGGCGTTTTTTTGCTGACCTATTTTGGAAAGAAGCATCTTGCTATTTTTTATCGTCATTCGTTGAGGTCATACTTACTTTCATTTTCACGTAAGATGATTCACTCTTAACTCCTCTTCCCAATTGAATGAGCTCCGTGACCGTTACCCAACTGCCACTCATTCTTATCGTCTTCAGCGCCTTGATACTAAACAAGTCATATGTAGCACACCGTGCTGGGTTAGACAAAATACAATGTCTGGTAATTCTGACTGAACGGTGTTGGTAGTAAATGTTCTTTGTAGCTGAAATCAATGACGGCGTCACTAAAGAAAGCCACGTGACACCTCGTAGTTGAGAAGGTCGCGACCCACAGTCCATAATGTCACTCAGTCGCTCACCGCAAAATGTCCAAACAAGTTCTCTTCGACCCAAGCGATTGAGGCAATATCTTGACTTATCTGTTCGTAATAAATGTTTTGCTCAAATGCAAAATTCTTGATTTGTATTGCTTGGCCTGCCGAGATCCATGAAATTTCAATGACATGTGAATTAGTGGGGAAAGTGGCTGAGTGACACATGGTGAATAGACGACCGCCACCTATGGACAGTTCATGTGTGATACTAATTAGTAATGCAAACATTGCTGAAATCTTCCTACGAAATTACTTACTGCTCCCACCTCTCAAACATAAGGACTGGAATTCAACTCGCAGTCAATACAAGATCAAATACTACCAACGCGTTATAAATTGCGATTGAGACAAGTGTCGATTCTTTGTTCGAAGTGAACCGGTAGAAAAGTTTATTTAAACGTAAAGGCATACGTTTAACTTGCGACAGTCAACATTCTCAACTATCATTGCACACTAATTGCAACTTATACAATCGTACCAGTCAACATCTGGACATAACCTGTTTGTTCAGTTTTCGGTGTCAAAAATGTATCAGTACAGTTACTTTGTATATCGTCACGCAAATTAGCATGTATGATTATCGCACTGGTAGTTGGATATCACAGTTTGTCGGTATATAATTCCCGGTTTGGCCATGCCTCAAACATGTGCTTTTGACTCAATAACTGCATCAATGGCATTATTGATTTTATTTGCAAGAATGTGGATGGCTACGAACTACTCCGGTCTACCGTGGGCCCTTGAAGAGTTGTTTGACACCCCGTCCAAATCATACGCATTTACTTCGACTAGAAAAAGCTAGACCAACATCCTGTCCCCCTGAAGCGAAAATACGAAGGAAACGCACGACGTCTGCGAAGAAATGTTCAATACTTCACCCAGGCCAACAGCCAGAAAGAAAGTCTGATTTTTCAACGTCGACCACCAGCTCAAATTATCTACATCGATCCGTGGTGAGTATTTCGAACAACTTGATGGGATACTCATGGGAATGGACACAAACTATAATTTATGTTCGTTCATCACCATCAATGATGGTACATTGGTGGCTGATATCGATACGTATCTGCTATGTAACCATGATAAAAGTAAAGAATAATTTAAGCTTAAATTAAATTTAAGTTTATTACTAAAAGATCACATGCCCGAACTCAAATGTTCTATAATGAGATGCCCATAACATGTAATCGAATATCTAATTTTCTAAGTAGAGTAGGGCGACATCTACAATGTGAAGTTTTTTTGCAGCTTTCACTGTGTCGCTTGATTAATTGCACCTAATTAACAAACACTTCCATCATAGGTAGATAATATTTCAGCTACTGAATCCGATTTGTCATCAACTCTTCAGAATTCTTCATTCACTGGCTCTGCTAGCCATGTTAGCTATTGCCAATGGACCGAGCCTACTATGGCTAACCAGGCTAGTATGCATTTCTGTTTCTCTATGTTAATTCCTTGCTTGTTAAATTCAAACCATACACCAAACGTTTACAACACCCGTCAGGTGTTCGGTATGGCACATAAATAACCGGTATTCTTAATACACAACATAACCACCGCAGTTTGTGGATTCCAAAAGAATAAATGAATGAATAAAATGGCATGACCTCAGTACTGAATATATTCTCTCTCTACATTTATCGTTGGTTACGCGCTAATGGAGGCCGACATGCTTCGTTTAAAGCAGACATTGTTAGTAGATCTGAAGATAATTTATGTGCTCCACCCTGAATGGGAACGTATCAGGGTTGTAAGATGACACTGTTGTCAAATATGCCTCGTATACGCTTCCCATGTACATATTCTGGAGAGTAAAAGCTTGAGCTCCAGGAAACCAAAATGTCATTATTATTTGAAACAGTTTGTTCCCTTGATGAACTTGAATAAAACAATGAGAAGACGCAATTCATGTGATGTTCTCCGGAGTAACAGTTCGTACATTCTGATCACACATGGACATGTAACTAATTTTAAACGAGTCAAAATTCCACAGAGCGGAAGTCATGGCTTAAGGGATTAAACGAACAGAC
>JTDE01021968.1:3817-40656 GCA_014338405.1 Paragonimus skrjabini miyazakii | reverse complement strand
TGTGAACCACTGATGTATTGCTGTCTATGATGATGATGATGATGATGATGCGCTTCAGTTAAAAATCAACAGGCAAGTACTTTGGGAATTTTCTTTCCTATAGCTGCTGTTGTATCCTCATCATTCTCCGCTTTAGTAAATTTTGAGCTGTCGAACAGTACAGATATTTTGTCAATATAATCTGCCTTATCTAACAGAACAATACTGGATCCTTTATCTGGCTTCATCAATAAACACCGTGACATAAAACAAACAGATTTGATTGGTACATCCACATTTGAGCGCATCAGACCAACAGGAACGGTTGTTCCACGTCTCTATAGTATCCCTGAAGTACACAAAGTTAGAGTTCCGCTAAGACCGATTCTCGACATGTACAATTCTTCGTATCACGTCTTAGCCCAGTAGCTAGTGGAGTTACTGGAACCAATCAAATCGCAACTGAACCCATTCAGTTTAAAGGATACCTTTGATTTTGTCGACGCGGTTGATTTAGCGAATATCAATAATCAAAAATGGTTTCCTTATTCGTAACCACGTCATTCATAAACGTGCTTTTAAGAGAAACTATCGATTATCTGTGCGCTAACATTTAAACTAGATAACCCAACGTCGGCATTCCCACCGCCAAACTAAAAGAGCTACTAGTATTCTGCACCTCAAATTTCCAGTTTCAAGTCAGTGGAAAGCACTATCGACAATGTGATGGCGTAGCAATGGGCTGCCCCTTGGGTCCGTTGCTCGCAAACATATTCATGGCCAAACTATGAAACAACGAACTGCGTCATGCCTTTGATAACTGCTGTCTCTATAAGCACTACATAGAGGACATATTTTGCCTGATAAACCACAAAGATGATACACGGTCCCTACTAGCTGACTCTAATCGTGCGCACTCCAATATCGCATTTACTATCGAATTAGAAGTGATTAACCGACTATAGTTTCTAGACACTGCCATGCCCCGTAGAATTGACGGATCAGTTCAAAGGACAGTTCACAGGAAAACTACGTAGACGGGCCAGCATACGCAATTCCTCGGCTTTATTCAGCCGAAGTATAGGCAGAATTTGGTTCGCTGCTTAATAAGCAGAGTCAAAAGGATAAGTCTGTCATCATCATCCGATCGTACAAGCGGGAGCTACCAGTGAAATTATCATCCGCCGACTTTGCAATACAGTCGATAATGCCTATCCTGCAGCACGGGTCATCGTATCGTTCAATACCTGCCAGTACTGTTGCCACACCTCAAAGATAGCTTGCCTAGATTTTCTTCGTCCTTTATGTGTTTATCCTCTCACCTCTTGTTGCCAAGCCGGTTACGTTGGGGGAACCACAAGGGGGCTATCAGAAAGGATTCGTGAACACCTCCCAAAATGACTTCCCAACCGTTCGGTAAAGTCATTTTCCATTGCAATCGGTTATCATCTAATCGACACTGGTCATCAAACTGAGCCGGATAAAGCCTTCCGAGTCCTCTGCAAGATTCGTTAAACCCACTCCAGAGCTGTCAGATTGCGACTGTTATCAACGGCCAAGACAACTGACATCAGACTCTACCACCCCTATCTGTGTGCCCAAAAACAGTTTGTGCATACCCTATATCTACCTTGGCCAATTATCCCGCAGCCACTTGAAGCCCAAACAGGCGTGAACCACTTGAGGGTGCCGAATGCATGTCTCATGAAAGGCACGAGTGATAACGCCAAACATTCTTCAACACTCCCACCTCCCTCCATTAGACTGTGATCCGCCTCATGTTTATAATTTTAATGACCCATTTGACTTGCTCAAATTTTTAACATGTAAAACACATTTACCCTGCGTAATTGTAAAAGCCCGATGAGAATTATCGAAATCAGCTGTTAGCATAATTGACTTCTTATGGATTCAGTGGGAATGTGGAAACGATCGAATCAAGATTTTTGAATATCTCGCCTGAAATCATTCTATAGCTGTCGTTGATGATTGCTTTTAATTGGTGTGGTATTTTCTTGCGCCAAGTGAGCTACAAAAATATGCCAATTGAATCAAGTTACTGTATTGCTTAGTGCATATAGGGAGGACAATATCAAACGTTTGTGCTAACCCATCCTTAGCACTGATGTGGATTATTCGTTCGGTTTCGCAGCGACATAAATCACAGCAGGAGTGAAAGGGTCTGGAAGGTTACAAAAACAGCCACGTACATTAGTGCGAATATTACTCACACCATTAGCGGGTTAATCTCTTGACTTCATGGGTGAAGAAATGTTCTGCTATCTGCCAGCGCAGTTAAGTTTCAAGCACTGTCGCAGTTGACTCACTTCATATTTTACCATTGGCCATCTTAGCTTCTTGAATGCGACTACAAAAGCCGTATAGGCTTCAAACACAAAACGCTAACCAGCCGCCTGATGGATTATCCACCTGCTGAGGTTAACTGTGCTTGCCCTATTTTGGGACTTTTGTAACCAACCCTGACCTTAGATAGTTAGCACGCTGTGCGTCATCAAGAGGTCAACGCAGACGTCTGCTGCGGTCATGCTTTCGCACGTAAAGTCAGCATACTGCTGTAGGAGTCTGCTTGGTGATTTTCGGTAAAGCTTGTACTAGTCAGAATTCAGAGTGACTGGTAGCCCACTTGGAAGATTTTGGCTAGCGATGTCTACATTGTTGAACAGAGAAAACAATTTGTGAAGCTGCAAATAAAATTGCCGTACGGAGTAATAAAAATAACAGTAGTCCAACGAACGCCAAACGAATGTGTGGTTCAATGACAAGGGTTACCTACACCTAGCTACAAGCAAGAAACCATTAGTAGGTATCGTTTTTTCACGCCGATTCTTTTGTGGATAACCCTCCTCATTAGTTGATGAGGTAAGCAACGGAAAAGCTTATCAAAGTGCAGCGATCCGAAAATAAATGTATCTTTTGAGGATCTTGAAGATATTCATTATTTTTATGCACGCATAATTTACACGTGTATTTACATTTACGCTTGTCAGCGGAGGGTCTAACTCAAATTCAGCGGCTTTCCATTTGAATACACAATGCCTTACACACAGCAGATTGTATGCCTTTCCGAAAGTTTAATGCGGTTGTTTGTTTGACTGACGTCCTCTGACCTATTAACAAAAGCTTTCGTTTGAAACGAACTAGATCGCTTTTCAGGAAAACGATTGTCTTAATGTTTATAATCCGCTGGGTCCTGTGTGTGTTTGCCTGTCCGCTCTTTCTGGGTGCTGCTTCTTGCCACAGGACCCAGATTGGACTGTAGTCAAGTAGTCTTCCTTTTTCCGACCGATTTCGAAACACAGGGTTTGTCCTTTTGTTAACAGTGAGTTTCGGATTAGTTCTTGCTCTGACTGTGTGGAGTGATCGAAGAAGGACCAATCAAAAGAGATTTTATAACACTTAGCCTACCAGTTCCTAAAGCGGGACACCACTGGCGTTAAAAAGGCAAATTCTATGACTTTTTCAAGATCGAGCAAGTTGTGAAACACATAAATATATTGCAATATCGTTAGTGCAGACAGATCACATTTAGCTTAGCTTTTTATGCTACCATTGTTGACCTGTCTTAGTGCTAGCAAGCGTACTCTGAAAATCAAAAATTGTTTCCTTTGCTGTTATACAAGTCTCCTTCACAACTTCCTCAACAGAACTAGCTAAGTCATTTCTAATGCCAAGTAGTCAAAGATTCGATCAATTTCAAGTTGAACATCATCTAAATCGAAATTGTCACCTTCAGGTAAACTTCCAGTAATCCCTTTTTAAAAACAACGATGCGCTAGACGCGAGTTTTAACTTCGTTAGAGTTGATTAGTAGTGCATCAATCTTTCACGGCGGGGATGTGAACACCGACTAAACTTCATTGAGGCAACCGTGTTCACCATTACACCACTGACCTCTCATTAAGGACCAATGAATTAGTGTTGGTTTACAACATTGAAATAATTGTGGCTGGACACTAACTACTCCTCAAGCGACCACCTGCGATGTCAGAAGTGTGGCATGTGAAACATTATTAATATTCCGACCGGAGGATGGACCACCTTGCGCCAGCCTCCAATAAAGTAGCTTTATAACACTGAAATTTGGTGACAGTGAGAAAACATGATTCTTGTTCTAAGTCCCCATTGGAAAATTGTCTTCGTAATGTACCGACTTAGAACAATGGCGACGACTAGCGCAACGTTGCCGGTTTGATGAAATTTAACGGTCTTCTTAAAAGAAGCTAAGGAACCTAGAAGAAAATTTGGTAAATCATCCATGGTCTCCTACAAACTCTCTACAATGGACGTTTTACTCATTGTCAGAAAAGAGTACTACTAGTTGATTTGGGCATAAAGCAAATGATGTTGTGAGTAACTTGTATAACATTGTCTGGCGAGTGTCCACTTAGTGTAGGTAGATGAAATAAACTTCTGCATCTATTACGTATAATGTTAAGGAAGACCTTTTTACCGAACATGAGCGTAAGTGACGGTAACCAGTGGCCGGAGTTCCATCCTTGATACAAGTGGTGAGCCTAGATGCTGATTCTGGTTGCCTTGCTTATACGGTGAAAAGTGACTTATTCAACAAAATTCATGCTGTTAACAATGGTTGCAAAATTTACGCCACTGGTTTCGTAAAAACTGCCTGACCGAACTCAATTATGCACGACAACGCGTAATGTCATTCTGAAATAGAAGCAGTATTATTGAAACCAGAACACGTAGAACAGAAGTGCTTCAGTCTGGTCCATTTCCCCCTACAATTAAAGTTATCAAAGAAATCTCGATTATCATAAAGGCCAAACTCAAACATGGCAGAGAGAAACAAATACATAAAACGCTTCAAGGTCATTCTCATAACAGCCATACATAAGTAAGAATAATGTATGCGATTTTTGGATAGCATAGCTATCAAAAACATCACAGTAAATGGGAGAACACTTCAAAGATGTCCTGCTTTTAAAAAAATTTATGAACATATTTCCAGCGCGCTTCATTTATTTTACTGAAGTTCAGGTGTTTTAGATAATTCGGAAAACTTAGTTGAAAGGCTGTACAGCTTAACGCGTAAATGATGTAGAAACCTATATGGATTCAAACTGAAAAGCTTGCGAATAAAGTAGATGGAATTTTGACAGTGAAGAATTTGTATTTTTAAACGACACATTCTAATGAAGTCCAATATGGGAAGCTAAAAGCACACGGAGCTAACAGTTGTTTAAAAAGCAATGAAAAACTAGTGACGAACAATACAAACGAGGAGGGGTCACAAGTTCATTAACAAAATGAATGATATGTTATTCGGAACTGCAAATGAGATCAAACGCATGCGAAGTAGGTAGTCGATTATTTTTATTGCAACTGGTTGGAGAAGGCCGGTACTGTGCTCCCATCTAAAAATTATCCAACAGAAATATGAGAGGCTTTCATATAAAAAGTTTTTCCTTGCAGAGCTGGACACTAGATCACATATTAGCAGTATCCTTGACGTAATCAATCTAACTCAAGTAAGCGTCTATTTCTGAGGACCTTTCTTGAATAACACTAGTAACGTGTGACCATAGCTTTCAGGCCCACCGTTATGTTATAGATTGAAGGGGTCATCGCGATTTCACGCTAGGGAATCGAAAAAATAGCTCCTACCGATGCGTAGGATTCGGAACTTAGTATTGATGTCAAGCACCATGTGCTGCTGACTTTCCTCAGTTGTGAGGAAGACTTGTTCTTTATAATCCGTTTCATTTCTTGTTTTCTCATACATTTCCGTGGTTAGTGCAGAACATTTGCCAATCATAGGGGAACTTACAGATTACGTAGCACAGGAAGAAAGCCACTCGATATTTTGTGTCAACTTCCCTGTAGTCTACCATAAAATAGTATCATTGGCCAATCGATCGATTAAGAGAGTTCGTAGCTAACCTCAAGCATTGAAATGAAGAGTCATGACGGAATCCACGGCCAACTGGATACGAAGGGCCGCGACCAGAAGTGTGTCAGGAGACCGAAAATGCATATCAGTACAAACAGTTCAATAACACAAAACAAGTGAGTTAGGTAAATTGATGTTGTGGTTAACAATGGCGTGATGCATGGTCGTATTGCGCTTTCCTCGTTGTGGCTGGAGGGCGTTCTTTTATTTTCATACGACAGTGTTACAGATAGTGATGGTTTGGATATAAATGCCTTGCTGGGGGTGTTGTTTGTTGGGGGGTTCCTTTTAAAAGTGATCACTGCTTATTGTAGGCAACTGTCTGAATCCAGGCAAATATCTTTGCTGGCGAACTGTGATTTTATTAAAAGGGGTTTTCTATTTAGGTGGGTCGCTTAGGTGACGTAATATAGTACGATAATCCGCCTACGGCTTTTGATACTCTCCCACAACTTAAAGGCAAAAAACTTTTCCGATTTCCTAAAATTGTAAACCGAATTGCGCAGCTTTTTCAGGCGAAAGGATTAGTAAGTTACCACTAAGGTAGTGGTTTTATTATAGGCTGCGGGGAGGAACATCTGTACGGAGTTTTGTTTCGTTGTACAAGGCTCTTCATATTACCCCCTAACTGAGAAGGCTGTGACGTGTTGATTCGCCCTTATCGCGTGATGTCGTGGTGATCTGTGAGTTTAACCACGTGTGGTTTTCTGAGAACCAAAATCAGGGTCACTCGGACTTCATAGTCAGGGCGACAAGATAGTGCGACAAATTTTGCTCACCCTACTTGACAGCACTAAAGCCTATAGACGCGACATTTCTGCCACATCCACAGCGAAAACACACCAAGACACATGCTTCGCACTAGCCCGCGGATAGGTCTTTCAGAGCACACTGTAGGTGTTCTACTGATAGGTACTTTATTTCAACGTTATTGTTATTATAAAGCATCGGGGAGTAGTTAAAACGTTGTTAATACTTATCCTCCAATGAGCTGAGTGTCACGCTGTTTATAGACATATTGCCCAACAACAGACATATTCCTGACCACCTAATCAATCCAGATTTGAATGAAAAAGGGAACAATTTCAGTTTTAGTTTGTTAAAAACTAAGTTGTATACGAACTCAATTAGACAAGTGGAACGAAAGTTGTAAAATAATTGTACCTTAAATATCACCTGAATTACTAAAAAAGGCATGGCTTGGCGCTTATCGTGTTTAAGGTGGAAATGACTGGAAAAATAGTCAGGTAACAGGATTAGTTCTGACAGCAAAGACAGCGCAGCAAATGAACCACTATGATATTTCACTTGTACGATCTTTCCAACTATCTTTACAAGAGAAACGAACAACAAAATACAAACGCCCGGTCTCGGAATACCTCGTCCAGACCCAACTGACGTAACAAGATAGGGGAAAGACTGATATTCGAAACAGTTATACCTAAGCGTCAAGTCAGAGGACGAAGCCAGGCTGAAACACAAGATTTCTGAGTGTAGGACAATCACAAAAATTGAAAATAAGCCAGCCAGTCCCTGTTGAACAGACACTAAGAGGCACCAATCAGAAGTGACAACAAAAACGATAAAGAAAAGTTGAGAACGTTTGCTAAATACAGAACACCCAAACTCGGCACAAAATCGAAAATTCCAATAGAACTGTAATATGGCTGTGAAAGCAGTGCTTGGGGAAAAGTAGGTCATCCTCAGCAAATAACAAAATATAAGGGATTTTAAACCGCTTTTCTTCAGGAGCAAAGTCATTTAGCTCACTGATAAAAGTAAACCACTACTGTTATGTATGTGATAGAAAAAAATAGCTGCTTTGTATTTTCAATCCGACAATGACAAAGTGAATGGATAGCATAAACGGATGCTAGCAGTTAACCGTTAGTGTTCACAGTCGAACTGTTGCGATAACGTGAATGCAAGAGAAAATTTTACTTATAGCTTCACATAAATGTTTGAAATAACCCCACTTTGAACATCATTCACTGTATTACCCATATACTCGCAGTTCTCCAAGGGTCCTGTTAAGTTTATCCGCAAATGATCGGTCTGAACTTTCGGCTTTATAGGATTCCAGTTGATTTTCAAATGATACGAAGTTCTTGTGACAGCGGATTCAAAATGTGGCTGTCACAAGAAAGCAAGCTGTACAGTTAAAATTATGATTCAACCCATCAGTATAAAAATCAGCGTGCGTCACACGCGTTTGGAAACCGTATGAATCTGTCGGCACTTTATCGTTCCATGTTGTCAACTCTCAACCCAACACTCCGCTGCTGGGTTCGCTGCTATGATGACTTATGAGGTGGAGTCAGTATAAGTATCATTCCAACAAGCTGCTGCAAACGTTTCAAGGCAATTACCCGTTTATTAGAACGTTCGTACAGTCTGTTTTTTCTACAAATAGGCGATGAGGATGATTGGTGTTGCGGGGTAATTTAAAATGTGCTGCCACAAAAAACAATCGTCTCGTAACCAACGTGCCACCCTAAGGATCGCAAGTATTTTTTATACCATCTTTCCCGAACAAACACTACACAATCCGTTTGGTTTAGTTTGAACACTTTGGCAAAAACTAGTTGGGCCGGGACTGCATTACGAAAACTGTGTCACAATCCCAACACTTATCCACCAGACATTCAGTCGTATCCAAGTCACACGTAACAAGAGTATTGATATTATCTTTGTTTGCCACAATTCATCGGCATAAAAGGATGAGTTACTGATAAGTGCAAAACTTGACTCTACTACTTTCTCTTAAAAACGGTTAGCAGAAAAATGCTAAAAATGTGAAAGATTCGACCATTTGTATGAGAGGTTCTACTTGTGTCAGTCAGAATTCCGTACTACTGTGCAGTAGACTACACATCATAAGACGGAACACCCATCCACATTTTTTCGCTATACGTCTAAACTCAAATTTTGTTTCTTAATATAAAAGTTATGACTGTTTGCGGTTTTACCAAACAGAATACCCATTCAGTAGATTTTTGGAATCCAAATACCCTGCATTCGCCTATGAGAAATAAATCCTGAGAACGATTGACGATCACTGATGCGTAGTCGGCGATTTGGTAAATATCAAGTTTAACAATATCCACAGTTGATCGCAGCCGTCGTATTCAGAAAGACTTTCCAGCCAGCCTGTTTCGAAAAGAAGTAATAGACTCGAGGTTCACTTTTAAAGCTCATCAGTCCTGCACGTCTTTGTCACAGACAAGATAAGAATTCCGACCATGCTTTTAAGGGACAACTATGTTGACGGCAGCACCATTAACCTCACTTTACGCATGACTGAATTATCAGTTGCAAACGCCCAACCACTTTCGTTTGCAGATAATAATCACCATTCCTTTAGAAATAGGCTAGCTGGAAAGTCTACTTGAAAACATATGCTGCGGTCAAACGTGAGTGATTTTCAACCTAAAATATCGATGACTCAGGACCAAAGCCGGAAATGTTTTCGGTGAAAATAGCACATTTCCTCGGTTGTCCGATATACGTTTGTCCACCATTTTGAGCAGAGCTTTACCAGTTATTAATCAGGTGGACACTTAATGGGATTAGTGCCCTACCGTGTAAAAGTTTCGGGTCTTGCAATGATGTTTCTAACGTTGTCATACTTAAACCTTTCTAGAAACAAATTTTAAACTATTCCTCGGTTTTACCCGCTAGTTTTGACAAATTTTCAAATGACAGACACCTCGTCTGTTTAATATTTTACATAAAGTAGAATTAAATTACACGAACGCTGTCATTCAAACATGTATCTTGTCTGTCTGAAACAATGTTACTTCTTTTATCGACAATTAGCGGGTTCGATCACGACTGTTTTTTTATTGCAGTTTTCTCAAATTTCTCGTTGGGTTGCAATCGATCCTTCGTGTGTTCGCTAAGTTGACTTCCGTTATGCTCTATGCCTTAAGCAAGATGATACAGTTTTGTAAGATGTAGGAAGAGCAAAACTGAAAAGGCAGTCTGCTTTTGTAGAAATATGAGCCAGATTTAGTAAAGTAATCTTTGTTTAAACTGTAGAAAATCCGCGAGTATTAGATGAAACAGTTTGCCGAAGGACTGTTTTCGTGTGTTCTTCATGAACTCATTGTAATCAGCTATATTCAATCCTTAAGTCTGCAGATAAACTCCTATGGATGGCCTATATGATTTCCCCTCTGACGAATTTATTGTCATCGTCTTCCTGATGAACCTTCATTTAGATAAAATAAAATATACTTTCTTTTAGGTCGAGGTTCTCCTTGCTACAGAACAACTTATCGGACCTTGTTATAGACATTTAGGAGAAAAATATATCCCATCCACTGGGGCAGTTGCGGGGAAGATTGAAAATGGTTCAAAGTAAAACCCGAATACAGCATGTTAACCTCTCAGACCAAGAAGGGGATTAGATAAAGTTGGCATAGACTACGGTACTAAGGCGGTCGAGAACGAACTCGGGACTCTACAAAGGATCTGGTGCAGTAGTCATTAAGAAAAATGACTACGCTGCTAAAATGCAAGCCACTCCGGTTTAAAAACAAAAGTCTGTAAAAGACATCAAACAAGGTCACATGCTACAACTGTACAAGACAATCTCGCGATGTCTAGTTTACACCACAACAGAAGAGTAAGTATGAAACAGTTAATCTTCATTAAGCTTTAAAGCACTTGTGCAAAGACCGACTGAAACCAGCATGCACTGCGCAAATGTTACACTTTGCGAGATAACTCATACATATAAGTAGTTTGCCGGTCATAGTGATAGTTCGAACACACTAAGGCATCTTACCACCAATATTTATATTGGTGGTAAGATTTTATATTTTTTTGAAGTACAAGCAATGTTAATAAATAATTCGCTTAGTGTGACCCTTGAGGAATTTGCAATTTTTCCTTCGTATCGCAATTCATTGCCCTCGTACTCCAGTGAACCAAAACAGCTTATAAAGTTATCTACGTATAACGTACAGTCTAAACTTGATGGTCAGAATTGATGCTAACCTGAAAGTGTTGTCATGGGTACTCTATTGGAATATTTCTCGGTTGATTTCGTTAAGAGTTAATTAGACAAGACAGCAAAATATAGGCTGGGGAACCTACTTTTAACCAGACACTATGCAGTCGACAGATTATCCATACCAAGGAAACAAGTTGGCGTGAATGGAATGTTCTATGCAGGGAACCCGAACATCAAACTCAACATACCAAACCGAAAGTCAAACCAGATCCCTTCCCTGCACAGTAGAGTGCGCCAGAGGTAGTCTGGTTTGATTTCGCCACTACCCTGCAGAAAATCGCCATGGGCTGGCCGATATTCCTGAACCCGTAGCTGTGGTTCGTGCAAGAATTCATGCAGAATTACACAAACCCATTTCTAATATAGCCCGTCAAATCTCTAGTAACATAGCAGCTGTCGCTTCCAACCACAAGAAACTTGTTAACCTCTGCGGTTTTTCAAAAAGCAGTAATTATTATCCAATGAACGACTGAAGAGTACAATTGTGTCTATGAAATCGGCATACCTGAAAATGATGTATACATATAACCAGTTTGCCAGTTTGCAGCCCAAACATCATCTAAAGCTACAATCACTAGGACGTACTGTCTACCAATCGTTCACGACATCACTGATCACGTTTGCGAGGAAAAACCGGCCGCGTCCTGTGGAACCTACAAAGTCTCCCTTGCAGTGAACACTATATTGGGAACACTAATCTGAATTTATTTTTACTAGACGACGAACATTCCACGGCGTTTGCTTGCACAACGGAATATTACCATTTTCAATTTATTCATGTGAGATGGAAACGACCTTATCCTCCGCAAACTCCCGTTTCAACACCGGACATAGATTGTACCACCGAAAACCTCGGTATGTTATTTAAGAGTGTGAGGGAACGTTTCCTACAGTTCGGTCAAAACGCGACTGTTACCAGCATATAAACCTATCACCGTCGTACTCCATGATGCGTGCTTGTGTGCACGCCAGCCATTCACGTAAAACCTTCGTTTTTATTCGTCATCCGTCCCAAAATCCATTGATATCGGGTCAAACGTGAACTATTTGATACTGTTAGCCATGGACGGTACGTGTCCACGCAACCTCCTTCCCTTCACAAACATTATTTCCAACACCTCCCTATACTGGACTGTGATCTGCTGTATCCAACTGGATAGTTACTGATCTAGACGGCTTGTTTTTTGTCCCATTTATAAATTGCTCACATTTCGTGTAGTTGCATGAGCTGGTGATTATGGGACGGTTTATCATTCGAAACATTAGGCTCAACAATTGAGATGACATTTCTATTCGAGTTGTCTATGTACTAGCATTTTTCTGATTGTGCATTTCGTATGTTACAAATTATAATGCAGCCCACGCAATTGGCCTACATGTGTTGCAGATATACAATGTGCAGGATTTTGGCCTAAACTTGTATTAGCCCCACAGTACCCAACAGCTTCATTTAACTGGACCAGAATGGCTTCACTCTCACCGCAGTTCAACATCACCGGATGTTCTCTTGGTCTTCTGCATAAATTAATTTTGAATTCACTATTCCACGATAAGGTGATATTTTCGACTCATTCTCTATCGTGACGCGAGTAACAAGGCCTAAAAACCAACTTAACGTACCATGACGAACATGTAAGTTTTCAGAGTTCCATCATCATGCAAATGTATAATGGGGCAGTGGTCAGTATCATTTTCTAATGAAAACGTGCCAGGAGTTGAAAACCTTGACGTAGTAAAGATATGCACATCTGAAGAGGTCAAGTAAGACGGAAGCCCTAGTTTACAGCAGACTTTAGGTGAACTTGCATTGGTGAGAGTACAGAGTACTTTGTAGTCCACAAGAGATGATTTAGAGAGCTCTTCTTACATTCTTGAATGAGGCCACCTATCTCGACTTCTGGTCAATAGATATTCATTTAGGATTAATTCTACTCAACACATATAAACTAATAGCCACCTCAGGTAATGTCTCCAATGTAATAAAACAATAATAGTGAGAATTAGGTTTAGTGACAATCACCACATCCGCCACAATCTAGATGAAAGTCATAAATGTTATAGTTTCTGCGTTGTTTATGTCTGAGGCGTTCAGACAGTCGCAAGTGTGATGATTCGTACTCGACAGCATTCTCAACCAAAGGACTTGAACCTGGACTAGACTCAGAAATATCAGTAATGGTAATAGGCACTGCAGAGGTAGAAACAGGTAAATTATAGACAAGTTGATCGATGTGTCTACGCTGGACAGATCCATAATCTAAACCGAGTATACGACACATTCGAGTACCCACGTTATTGAGCACAATTCCTCCAGATGATCAGAGGTCATTGCCACGATGATACACAACTTCAGCTGATTACAAACTAAATATGTTGGTTTGAAGGATACAGATTTTAAGCAGCTTAGCTGGACTGCTCCCAATTGTTGAGTGGTCAGAATTTCGGTACTGCATCAAGAAGTTATCCACACAAATCTCCAATACTTCAAAATCGGACGGGTTGATAGACTTGATCTCACTTTTCAGGATACGCACAAAATTCTAAGCAGCACCGTTGGATTGAGGATGTCTCGGTGCAGTGAGCAAATGTCGACACCCTACTTTTTTCGGCCAGTCTTCAAACTTCTGCGCAGTGAAATGAGTGCCATTCTCAGTGACCAACGCACATGATGCTCCTTCCTGACTGGACGTTTTCCGGCCTACGTGAATCTGCACCAAAGATAAGTAAGGCGTAGTGTTTATCCAAGAATAAACCACGATGGTCAGCATGTATTCTTTGCCAGGCTTCACAAGTCATTGGCCAAGGTGTCCATTTTGATGTTCGCGATTGCGCTGTGTATACACACTGAACTCAACCTTTGAAAATGTTATATAGATTAGCAGTTAATCATGGCAACACAAAAGCCAGACGAGCCAATGATTTCATATTTTTAATTCCCAAATGGCCGGAGTGCAAGTCATCTAGTATACCTCGGATAGTAATGTGGGAGGGGTAAAAATTCTATCAACAAGACACAATAATCCATCGGGAGTAACAGTTAATTCATCTTGACGTTTGTAGACCTCAGAATATTTTCATCAAACACCGCAGTTCTAACCAGTACGTAATAAAGTAAAAATTGTATGATATTACTTTCGAGTGTCACGGATCAAATCAGAGTGAGAAACTAGAAGTGGCTGCGTCCGTAAAGAATCTGGGTCACCACCCTCTCTGGAGTTAGCATACCGAGATAAATGGTCATCAATAGAAGTGAAGTTTGCGATGCGATGCTGGATTTTATAATAGTACGCAGCCAAAGCAACATTCCTTCGCTGAACCATGGCCGCAGAAGACTTAACATGGGATTTATTAGAACTATAAATGAATTTGAGAGCTTCCTGATCAGCAACTGTAGTGAAATGAGCACCGAACGAGTACTGGTGAAGTCTGGTGATCGCCCAGTAAACCACCAATGCTTCCTTCTGTGTTTGTGCGTATACACGCTCTGCTGAACCGAGACGTCTAGAAATGCAACTAACCGGATAGCTCTCTTGTTCTGGCACAGCTCCAGTACGCGTCGGTGATGGATCAGTAATCAATGCTGATGGTAATTTTGGAGAAAACGTACATAATACTGCATCGGAAGATATAAACTTCAACAGAACTCGGAGAGTTTCTTCATGTCAGTCAGTCTAAACAGAAATATTTTGAGGAGGGAGATTAAATAAAGGTTTTGCCCTATCAGCGAAACTAGTAATGGATCAAGAATAACAATAATCACCGCAGGTAGTTTAGTTGACATCTGTGAATTATCAGAGGATTTCTAAGCATGCAATCGTCTGCGAATGTGATCGCAACTTTTAGGTAAGTCGTTGACGCATACCTAGGAGACTACAAATGTACACCCATGTTTTGTCGATATATAGTTATGCATAAAAAAGATATTTCTAATAGAATTCATAATTTCCGACTACGGTTGAAATTATTTTGGGTTGATAGCTCGAAACGGGAATAAAAACTAATAGATGATGCATCCGGTACCACTATAAACACTTTGAACACCGTAAGCGCTCAGATTTTCAGAAGATGCAGTGACGGTCTGAGCCTCCCTACCAGTATAGCAGATTACGCCTTCATAATAAGTTCCTTACTATAACCACAGTGTTTTCTTCTACGTTTCTCAGTTTTGGCTACTCGAATCCAGTTTGCATCTAAAACAAAATCAGTGCTTGATTAGTCTACGCCTTTATTCTAAGCCGATAATCTGTAAGGAAGATTTTCACGCAAACACCTGCGATGCGGAAACCGTCTGTCCATCGTCATCAAAGTTCACTGCTGTAACTTGGTTTTAGTTAGCAGGTTATTTGTTCCGCTCCACAGAGTTTATTGAACCTCGGTTATTTGAACTGAATTCGTTGAAAATCTCCCAGGCTTACATAGAAATTATTATCAAGTCAGACAATCAGACTACTCTAATAGCTTTCAAAGGCGTCGGCTGTTAAGCCTTCGTCTTCAAGTAAAAAGAGCCTAATGTCCAGCTAAAAGGCACTTCCAATCAGAGGGGTTTACAACCGATGGGAACAATACAATAGACCATGTTGTTCAATTAATATAGTTATGTTCCATATAACCAACTGACTACAGGTTTATTTTTTGAAGCCTCTTAGTTAAAACTATTAGGATGGACGAACAAGAGTGCTTCTGCAAAAACATCGTCCGTTTCTACCCTATTTCACGAGCGAACTCATAGCGAGTAAATTTATCAAAAAACAAAGGCAAGTTAAGTGTACCACTATTTTTAAATCTACAGCAATATTCGGTGGGTAGATCCTACTTAAAAAGTAAGCTGGATGTCCCTTTATCTTGCAAGCAAAGAAGAACTTCAGTATCACAGTCACTGACCTTATCGACTTCGCGGTTAACCCTGACTACTCCAAAATCTCTCTGAAACGGTACATCACAACCACTAACTTCGGTACATCGCATATCCCAAAAAAAATAAACAGAAATTCACACCCGTCGCTACTGGTGGAATTTCGTAGGTTCACGGGTTGTTACAGGAGAGAGAAAGATCTGTGCTTGTGCGTCCCTGTCTCTTTATTGGTCAGTGAAAACCTGTGTTGGACGGCTTATAGATGTGAAGAAAAAGTGGATGGAACTAAACAAAGCGTAAATTTAATAAGGCTGTTGGCTGTAACCATTTCAGCAACAGACACTAAAGCACACTGAAACAACATTCAGTCAGACATGCACAGTTTACGACCTGCGAGAAAGAGCCAGTATAGCGGTTAGAAAACTCGTAATGCAGGTCGTCTCTCACGTATGTACCGACTGAGTAATAATTAAAAAATAACAGCCGATTTACCCGTGACCACAAATTCGGGCAACGTTAACATATCCTAAATGCAAAACAGTTTTGTCCGCAGAGTAACCAGCTAGTTTCATTACTCAGTTTTAGTGAGTGGCCCCTTAAACGTTTATCTCTATTTAGTAGGAGATGTGTCAGCGGGTGATTCGGTGAGTGGAGTGTTTGTAGTTAAGAGTTAGATCTCTTCTGAGGTTTTTACAATTCACTGAGAATCGACATACTTCCGTCCGTCTTTCTGGGTAGGGGGATTTTCTGAGCCTCATGGTTCTTCTGGTGGTCCATCACCGCACCCCTTCAGTAAGTGTCAAATCTTTCTTAAAGTAAAGACGACAGGCCTGTAGGTTCACTTCTCGTAATGGGCGGATTATAGAAGCAAAAAACACTTCAGAGTAGAAGGTTTTACAAGGTCCGCCTTAACGGTTCAGGATTGCGTGTGCCTATTTAGCCATGACAGTACAAGTTATACACAAACTAGACCTGTCAGCCACTATTGTCCCGAGGTCTCTTTCACATACTAACACAATCGGCTTTGTATCGCCAAGGTAATAATCATTACAATTTTGATGAGGAACGTGCGTAACTTTACACTTGTTGACAATGAACGGTAAGTTCTTTCCTACGGACTATTGATTTAGACAGTTCAAATTGTTTGTAGGGTTGACACCTCTCCAGATTACTCTAGAACTCACCAAAGCAACGTCAGCGGTTTGACTATAGTGAATAGTTCAAGAACAAAAGAACTGACAGCGGGGATCTCAAGATTCATTCTTGTGGATGGCGCCGTTGGCTATAAACAGCTCTGAAAGTTCTCCATTCATCTTGACGTTGAACCTACGTTGAGTCAGGTAATCCTCTAGCCATGTTAGTAAGCGTTCCTGAAGGCCAACACAACTCAGTTTCCGCAGCAAGATGAAATGATCAGCCCTTTCAAACGCTTTGGAAAAAGCAGGACAAATCACGTCCACGGCCAATCACGTGCCTGCAGCTTTCATCCAAACGTCATGAGCAACCAACGGACTCGTGATGCACGAGTATCCCTTGGTGATGAGTTGGATGTCTTCCAGCTTGATCCGAAGAGTGTTATATAATAAGCTATGCATTATTTCACTCAATAGTTCGCTAGGAAGTCTTTGCACCCATCTATGAAGACAGATACGATTATGAACTGCACCCAAGCTTTGGGAGGACGACCCTTTAACAAGTAACGATCGAAAAGTGCTGTACGCAGCACTGCTAATTCTGTGGTGCAGTTTTTCAAGAGGACAGTGGATATCAAATCTGGATCAGACGATTTGTGAGTTACTAAGTTTTCTATTGTGGTTGAGACTTTTGTCACTGAAATGTGAAATAACTCACTTAAGTTACCGCATATGCGCCCAGAATTCGTTCGTGATTTGCAGCTAGTCACACATACATTTTATCTAGAGTGTTGACTGTCTCTGCATCTGCATTGGTAAATCAATCAGATGCTTTCAGTTGCGAAATGCCAGCCTCATTCCCGATGTGTGCTGCGACTTCGCTATGGAAAATATCTTCGGCTTCACTTTCAGCTTTCAAGCAAAACCGGGTTGATAGCAAAATCAGTCCTGTGGTACCACTGCGCCAGTCGACATATTCAACAAACGTAATTTAATTTTCTTTTAATCGGTACGTGTTTCAGGCTAGATATTTTAGTGTGATCAAGTCTGGTTCTATGCCATAAGCGTCTAGGCTTCTTATCAGGCCAGGGACATATTACCGGAACACGGTTGTTAACGAGATCAGAGATTTCCTCATGGATCTCAGTGATCATCTAGGCCGAGTGAGGTGAAGGGGCCAATCCATTCACCCTTGCTAGGCTATATCTTCATCACGAAGAAAATTGCCTTGTGATAGTCGTTTGTATGTGTAGTTCGGGGAATATATTTTCTAGTTCCGTGTAGATGGCTGAATTTAATTATCCCATGGTCACTACGACCAAATGAAGCTGTGACGTTTAAGCTGCCTATCATGTCAACCTCGTTGGTAAGAGTGTATTCAAGACAAAACGATCCAACGGCTCAACGCTCAACGCGTATGTTCCTGGGCATGCTAAACAGTCGAGCCTCAGGGGAAACCCCCGGAAGCTTAGGTAAACGTTACGGAGTCTGCCAAGTTTGTCTATCACCGGTCACGCTCAATCTTGAATGCTTTCGTTGTTCACGTTGAACCTTGAAAGCACACACTTGTCTAGTTCACTCCATTCTGTAATCGCATAATGGAAGAACAACAGACATCAGCGTGTGTTTCGGTAGACTACAAGAATACGTTTAAAAGCGTCGATAAAGAAGAGCTGCTCCACGTTTTCGAAGAATCTAAAATTCAAACTTCAGCTGCCAAGTTTTATGCGATTACTTTAGGAGCTTGAGTCAGTTTACTCACTTCGGTGCCCAAGCCAAATCGTCACTGACCGCTAGTTCTGTTGTTCCATCCCCGCTTTTCATTTTTGCCTTCCATAACATCAATGCCAATTGACAACCACATTTCTGAACAAGCATGTAAACGGCATGGAATTTGGCATCAAGCAACCAACTAAACCTACTTATTTGGCCTTGATGTTGGTCAGCCTCCCGCAGTTGATCTCTTAGGACATTCAGATATGCTGACTTACTGTGCTCGCTTAATAAATGGTAGCTGTGTGAGAGACTGTCATAAGTGTGTTATTCCCTTTACGTTAATGGTGAGTATTTATCTAGAGTGCTTTCTGAAAAATATCCGGGAAAAGTTTGGATAACAACATGACTTGTTCATTCCATGTTAGCGATTTTCTCAATAATGTTCGAAGATTCCCGTTTTTACGTCCGGCGCTTAAACCCTCAGTCCAGTTCACAACACTTGGTTAATCAGTTTACCAAAGCTTTATGATCTTTCATTTGATGTGTCGTTTATCATTGGTTTTCCCTGGTTTACCGTTAAATGACATTTTACACTTTGTCAAAAACCTAAAACAGCTATTCCACTGTATTAGCGTCCGTTGCGAAAGATTCATTGATTTCACTGTTTTCATCATTTCACAAAGCTGACACAACGTACTGCGCTTATTCCACACAGCTTATCTGTACATCTTAAAATGGACCTCGCTAAAAAACCCATATTTGCACTCACCAGTCTTACTAACCTTCCCTATTTAGCTTGGCTTTTGCGCATACCTAACACTATCATTTTTGAATTAACCACAGAACCGAATCAGCCGATTTTTTTCACAACTGATACGGACTGCGAATGGTATCCTGAGGTTTCCGTGAATTTCGTGTTTGTATTTATTGGTTCACGACTCGCACACATTTAAGTGCCCTTCTTTTACCGAAACTGTGAGAATGCAAGAAGTTGAAACTTCAACTTTAGGATACATAGGGCATGTGATGAGTTGGTGTGACTGGATCGATCATCTTAAGTCTGGTCTTGCAGGTTTAATCTGGTATACCCTTTCTGTTGCCTTATTACCAAACCAACGTTGTGCTGCGCAAGATAGTTGTTTAGAGGTGAGTTAACCGCTTCGCCCACAAAACTCTTCCTTGAAGCAGTGTACACTTCTTCAAAAATGGCACGTTATTTGCGAGAAAAATGTACCTGACATTGAAATTATTTGTCGGCACACGAGTTGTAGGTGATGACGAAAGGTTCATGGTGAGGACCTGTACAATGTAACGGCAAAACAACGGGACTAAGATTTAGATATGGAGTTTCCACCGATCCTACCAAAAGCTGTTCCCAAAAGTGATATTGTTCTCTTAGGACGACGCTGACAACCTCCTTAAAGTGCTGACTGAAAGCTGCTTGCAACCAATCGGAGTGCCAACTTAAAAGAAATATATCTCATTGCCGGTAAAGTTAGGGATTACAGTGCAGGCGTTCACCTTGGAAAATTCTATGCAGTAGCCGAGTTGCTATGTGGAGATACCAGTAAAACAAAGTAATTAGTGTACAGAAACACACAGGTCCTATGGAAATGGATTTCTTATTACATTATCTTTCTTGCTGGCGGATACAAAACTCAGAATCTTTCCACTGAAAACCAGTTGAGCTTTAATGGCGAGAGGTCCAGGATAACTTTCCCCTCATTGTAAATAAATTTAAACTTCCATGAGATAGAAGTAACCACGAAAATCATCCACGTGTCTACAAGTGACATTCATAGGTGAGCGTGTTTACATGTGTTCAACGCACATATCGGATTGCGCGGATCCATTACAGTTTAAACGTCCGGACGATTTCTATTTCTTTATCTCATCCTCTGAAAGCAAATGACTTTGCGTAATAGTCTTGCTCAGGCGATCAGCTGTGTGTAGGTGCCGATTTGCACCAGGTCAGAGATAATCTGCCAACTAGGGTGGAAGATTCTCCCAGAAGCGCACGCATGGTTACGTGCACGCCTCCAAACGGTCAGCCGTTGAACAACTCACGGTTTCAAAAGGTCAGTAACAATTTGCAAGATGTCTTGCGCAATGACGTTTCGATCGCGTCTCGCCAGTTGCGTTTACGAAATTAACAGACAAACAGAAACGCAAAATCAATCCAGTATTGTCTGAGACACTCAGTCAGATGACGGAAACGGAAACAGAAAGGTACAACTGAAGCGTGCTCACCGATAACAAATGTGAATTTAATGCAACTTAAAAATTTGCAGCGAGTCAGAAGATTAATAGGGGTCCAGAAAGAGTAAGTTATGGTTAGAAATTCCATACATGTCAACAGTGATAAATGAGGGATGATCCGAATAGCAACACAAATCGGATGGTGCTTAAAAGAATGTACATCGATTACCAATGTTTGAACCGATGGGGAATGTGACGAGTAGTACGGAATTTCGGGTTTCACATAAGTAGAACTTCACTCACAATCGATCACAGCTGTTGGATCCCGACAGACATTCCAGTCGATCCCTTTCGAGAAGAGGTACTAAACTCGAGTTTCTCCCTTGTTAGAGTTTGTCAGTAGTGCATATCCTTACTACGGCCGGGGCTGGAACTCAGACCACGCTTTCTTGAGGCAACCGTGTTCACCACTCTATAGTGATTGTGTCTCCTCTCGATGCGATCGGACAGCCAGAGTCTTATTCACAAGTGGATGTGGCTGAGAATTCACAGACAGTGATTCGACCGTGCCTAGCGTGAGGTCAATGGTACGACGGTCCATTTTAGGTACAATTGGAACACGAGTAATTTCTTCCACATATACTAGTTGGTGGCGTTGCCTGTACGTTTGATTGGTGCATCTAAACGGTCTCTGATTGAAAGTGAAATATTGTCTTCTGTGAAAGACGTAGTGAGAGAGCTAAGACATATCGGCAAACATATGTTTTCGATAATTCATCTTCAGGCTGGTTCAATTATATAATGAGTTAATAGAGTTAGATCGATATATCTATCAGACTTATTACACAGAAACTAGGTCACTGGTCAGTGAATTGGTGGTGGCTTGATTGATCGGTTACGTCACGCTTGTCCGTTGGTTTGACCGCGCAGGTTGGCCATTGATCCGGTGGATTTGTAGCCATGGTAAGTGCAGCGCCTTAGCAAACAGTTTTTGATGACATAACACCGGGTCAAGCAGTCTGATCCCAATAGCCTCGGCAGTACAAAGTGTTCTAATTCGGACCGCTTTTGATGGGTTGCCTGGCAAGCGATATATCACTTTGAAGGCTTGATCAGTTTTTACCTGGTATCCGCTTCCAACCAGATGAGCGAGGACGGTACTGTTGGCCAATCGTGTTTCTCTGTGCCCCAGCCACAGTGGACTATGGTCTTGGATTCGTTTTGAAGGTTGTCATGACGTTCGACCAATATAACCTGCTCCACAGGAACAAGTAAATGAGTAGATACACATAGATGAGGTCTGAGCTGTCAGTCTACCTTTGTTATAAAACCTGAGAATTGGGGATGTGAAAAATTGAATACGGAGTTCAGCTGTAGCATAGGTCCTGCTAATTGTTTGGTTGAGCCTATTTGTCAGCCATTCTGCGGAATTGTCATCTTTGAACGGCACTCGAATAAACAAGCTTTTTTCTCGCGTCATGTACTTCAGCTTTAGGTAATATTCCGATCATATTTCTGGCGATAAATTGTTCCGGGTAGTCGTTATCATGAAGGACATTCTTTATGAATTCGAGTTCACTTTATAACGTATCGGTTGAACCAATGGACAAGCGTGACGTAACCGGCCAATCAAGCCACCACCAATTGACTGACCAGTGACCTAGTTTCTGTGTAATAAGTCTGATCGATATCTCGATCTAACTCTATTAACTCATTATATAATTGAACCAGCCTTAAGATGAATTATCGAAAACATATATTCGTCTATATGTCCTTATTCTCATTATCGTAATGGGCATATTTGAAACGAAGTGAGCGAGGTTTGCGATGAACAGTGATGGGTGCAACCCAGATAAATGGGGGCGTGTGTAATACTTCTGAGTAACTCAAGTTGGGTTCGAATTTTTCACCGGATTTCCAAGTAATGACTCCAGTTAATTTTCCAGCTGGTCTGCAGTCGCAATAGTTCAAGTTGTATAACGTAAAGTACTAACGACTTCACGTTTGTGTGTAATTGGTTCTAAGCTCTTAAAAAGCCGATATTGTCTTGCTCGTGTAGACTTGTGGTAAAAACACCTGCACAGTCATCCATCCTCGCGTTTTTTCTACAAATCGTCTGGAAGTAAGATGCTCCTGTTCTGTCTGAGTCCAAGGTTGAATGTTGACTTATTGTGTAGACAGTTTAACAGCTATCACTTGCAAATGATTGCAGCGAAGGTATGGTCTACAGACCGTCTATAGAATAACGTGTTTTGTGACTGACTTCCTTAGACATGACTAGATTGATTTCGCATTGCTACTTGCTCCCACTATATAATGTGTGTTACTTTCGCAGAAGTAACCGATGAGATCTGATCGAAATGTCCGTATACGACATTTTACTTATAATCGTCGGCCTTTTCAAATTCGTCGATGAGAACCACTGTCTAAAAGCATCTCAATGATTTTGTCAAATGAAACTGACTGGTTTGGCCTTGTTTTAACCAGCACAGCTTTTGTGCTATTAGAACTCTGCGCGTCGCTGATGTAAAGCCCATTTGATGATTGTGGTAAAATGCGGCCATCTTGGGTTGATGTCTAATTTCGGCAGACCACGCGTCACACAATCCGTCAGTAATGAAGTTTACGGACTGCAAACGGGTTAAAACATACACTGCAATATACTGACATTTTGTTTATTCTCATCAGTCGCACACGTAAAACATGCAGGTTTTTATACAGTATTAAGTACAACTTGAAGTATTTTCCATCTAACACGTATGCGGTTGCCCATTTCTGCTTAGTGCAAACCACCAAAAGACCCGTTCTACAAAGTCACGAACGTAGTTGTCCAATCTACTCTCTCTCTCATTTTATCTACCGGTTCACTTGCAATTTCAGTGACGTTCACATAGGCAGAACAGCGAATAGCATACTTCACAAAATAAGTAAAACAACTATGACACAACAAACTCAAACCAATGGACCCGTTGCTCGAAATCCCGAATCATCGATTGCCAAACGCCTAATGATAACAGGTCATCAAGTTAGCTCACCCAAAATATTGCTACGCAGTCAGTACCCGATGCTTCTGGCCTTAAGCGAAGCTATGTTAATCCGAACTCACTAGCCGGTACAAACTGGTTGAAGTAACTAATCGGGTGCCGAGGTGTTAGTGACGTAATACTTGGTGTGAATCTATGCCTTTCCATATCCTGTCTACCTCTAATTGTCTGTCGTATGTAACTTGAATGATTTACAAGTGCGGCTGATGAAAGTAAACGTAATGTAAACATATCACAACACACGCCTTCTTCCTGCACCAATGAGGATGTTAAGGGAGCCCAGTGTTTCGGATTAAGATAGTTTTCATATTGGAAGATTGTGTTTGGAATGTTTATTTTCCGACCACTGTATTACTCTAAGTTAGTCCACTTAAACTTTAACATGTTTTAAATGAACCGGCTTTCACCAGCTTATGATCTTTTTAGTTCCCCTAGTTTATTGGTCTTAAAACGTATCACCTTGAAGTTTAGTATATCTCACAATGTTCCCGTTATTCTTGGTGGCACCTTCCCACATTTTGTACGTGCATTACTGCCGCTTACCTCGTTGCTCAGATGCTAGTCAGACATTACAACATCTAGGATGGCTAAGCGGTAGCTAGTTGATTGCTTTTTTGAAGGCACCATGTATTCACGTTCAGTTGAGCACACAACATCGAGATGTACTCAGTGCTGATCAAACGCCCCCCAGTTTAACTCCTGATCTACCAGTTTTGAGCTTCTGACTGGTTTGGGTTATCCGTCATCTATTCAGGTTCCATGCTTGAACAATGGGCAAAACTCCCGATCGGGGAGAAGTTAGTATTTTTAAAAACTTATCAGAACCGCTTGCTACGAGAAGCTCAAGTTCCAAACAAAGATATATCCTGACAAACGGTCCATAGCGTTTTATTAAACAAAGTTGCTGTCCCTGAATGGGACATCCGAAGTTAAAACAGAACTTCGGCGAGATTAACGATATATTCTCTCGGCGATATATGCAAATACACGATATATGTAGTGAATTACTTGCAGTTGAAAACGATGAGTTTGGTCGACTTGTGAAAGTACGAAAGTTTTGAGCATCCAACTGCCGATTTTATTGTTTGGTAGTCCGCTGTGGACAAAATCTGAACAAAGTGATCATGATCAGCATTACTAACTTTATAGAGCTACGTGGAGAAGGATCGCGATAGGTCAGAGAGAAGGCTGTTATCATGGTTTGATCGAATTCGCCCGTAGCTTTTGGTACGGCTTTCCGCCTAGTAGTACTTAGATTTGACGTATGCATCACAGCATTTCAGAGTCATCGTTCGGTTCAACAGTGAGATAAAGACATGTAGGTTAGTGTCCACACTTTTTCACAGAGTTGAACAATTCAGGCGGTCCGCACTCTATCTCTGAGCATCGGTTCCTGGCAGGTTCAGAATGCCACACAACCTCGGCATGTCATGTGTACGTGCTGCACCTTGCCGGGTTTTTACTTGCACAACTAATGGCCTGGGTGATTTTACCGCACATGCTGTTCGAATGACTTCACTAAATCAATGTTACCACAATGTGTGTTGATGCAGTCATGTGTGTGTGGGGAGGGACAGGAGTTTGATCACTAATGTGGACAGTCTAGTTGTCTAGTAGTCTTGCTAGCCCGGACGAAGCGACTGTGTTGAATTATATGTTGTAGGCTGATGTACGAGATGGATTGCTTGTGCGTGTGTTTGCGTGTGTGTGCGGAGTGTGCGTTGGCGTCCCGACCTTTCCTACAAACCTGGCGTAGTCGTCAGGATTGCATACTGTTTTAGTCCGGTGGAATATGCTGACTAGGACTTCCATATTCAGTCATGTCAAACAAGCCAAAGGACAGCAGCCAGCCAACAGGCAGCCAAAATCATATCATACTGACCACGTGGGGGTGTTTAAGCAGTGAGGCACGAATCTATGAGTATACAGCTGAAGTGTAGCCATATTTACAACACCCCTGTATTTCGCGAACTGAAGGAGTGTTAAGAAACGTACCCTTATGCAAAAAGCACTCCGATCGCTAAACGGTTGATTGTGATTGACGGCATATCAGTCTGTACTGTTGAAAAACCTACACAAATTTTCAGAAGTTTGATGTCGCCTACGATAAATCTATTGCAGTGATCGGAAGGAGTCGTCACCATTTTATTCACTGCGCCTCCGAGCTAGGTTAGCCCCTCACTGTTAAGTGAGTGGGACTTTTGACTCGCTGGTTCCTAGTGGGTTTCTTGGTGTTGTCCATCGGGACGGGGAGTATGCGTTGGTTGCTGGTTCGATGTACCACTGGAGGGCTTGAACGCCGTACCACACTGACTGAAATCACAGCAGCACCAGGGACTACCGGATCGGTTTAACCACAGCAGTGCAGCTATCTCCAACTTGGTACGAGAGGAGAATGCAACGTTTTATATTTTCACAATGGACCGCTTTCGGAGTGTTAACTGTCGACTCGCCAAACCGCCCTGCAGAATGAAAGACAACTGATGGGAAAGGCAAAGTGAGCTGATGCAGGGCTTCACTGACCACCAATAATGCAAAAGTTCCGCGATCCGCAGGAGACGATTTCTGGTCTATCCGGCAAGTCTACTAAGGCACTGATTAACGTGTACTGCGGTTTTTTGGGCACCCAACTAGAGAAAACTATGAAACTGACGCAGGCACCATGGATGCCTAATAAATCATCTTTGATTAAAAGACCGTGAATAGCCTGCGGCAAAAAATTTTGAAGTTTTACTTGCTTCTGCCCCATGTTTGAATGATATGCAGGCAGCTACCGTACATCTGTGGAACGGAAAACTTGCAAGTGAAGTGGATCGTCAGGGAAAGTTCTGAAGAATTGCAAGCAAGATTTGGGAAGTGCTTTACTCTAATTGATTCATTCTATCTAAAAGTGGGAAGTAGCCCCTCAATAGTTTAAAGATATCCTGGTCAAATCTTCATTTATACGTAAGGGCATCAAGCAATGTTCCGACGGCCATCGGAGTACCAGTTTAATCAGCTGCGATAGGAGGTCGCTAGAAAGGGTCTCGCTGACCTGGCTCTGCGAAAGGTTTAAAGGTCAGTGTTCTTGGGAAGCAGTGTGGATTCTAGGCGAGTCATAGTATGGTCGGTATGCTGTTCGTCGTTGGATAAATTCAGCTGAAGTGTTGGGAAGGCAACCAACAGTAGTATGCCGTCTTCGTGGATTTAACCAGAGCCATTGATTCCGGAAGCCGTTAGGCATTGTTCACCGTGCTTGGTTAGTTTGGATGTCCAGGCAAGTTTGTCAATTTGATTAGAATGTTAAATGTGGGCATGAAGGCAAAGGTACAATCGTGTGGAGGATCTTGATGTGGTGATTTTGACATTGTCGCTTGCATGAAACAGGGTTGTATCCTTGTTCCACTCCTATTCAATTTATATCTGACTGCCATTCTAACAGTTTCTCTTCAGGGCTCGACAGAGGACGGCGTTAAGGTTGGGTACTGCACGGATGGACGCCTACTGATTATTCGACGCTTCGGCACATTAACCCGGCTAACTACCTGAAGTGTGCGCATGCCTCTGTTTGCAGATGACAATATGCTGTTCGCACACAGTGAAGACGAACTTCAACGAGTGGCCACGGCTTTCGCAACCGTGGTATCCATGTTCGGAATGGATATCAACACAGGCAATACACTTCTTCTTTCAGCCTTCTCTGGGCGGAGGCGTTGTACCCGAACTCTGAATCCGCCTCACTAGAGACAATGTGGGTCGCTGCACAGAATTCCGCTGCTCGAGTAGCAACCTGCTGACAGATCTTTACGTGGACCGCGAATTACGGGCTCGTGTGGCAAAATTTGGTGACACATTCGGCCATATTGAAAGACGTGTCTGAAACAACCTCAGCCTGAAGATAAAAACCAAGTCGCCTGTCCGCCGCTCAACGGCTGTACGGCAGTAAAACTTGGAGGTTATATCAGTGAAGTGTGAGTTGTCGGAGCACCTTTCGCGTACAGTATCCAAGTCTCATCCTGGGTATTTGATGGTCGGACATAGATCCAAACACTGAGGTATTGGAACTAACGGGCATGCACGAGATTGAAGCCACATCAACGCTCGCGCAGCTTCGTTGGCTAGGATACTCCGTCAGTTGAGTGACAAACGGATTCCGAAGCGGTTGCTGTAAGGACGAGCGAAGGCAAGTAAACGAAATCCTGGTGGTCAAAACCGAGATACCACGATGTTATCTATTTCGATCCTTCGCGCTGTGTTACCGACTTCACACCTTGAGAGGAATTAGCCTTGTACCATACGTTCTGGGGCAACACGATACAGATGGGCGTTTTAAGGTTCAACTGACAACAGTTGTACGGCCGTGAATTGAAGCGCCGTATGCAAAGGAACCATCGGTGCCATAGGTGACATGACTATATGGCGTTGCAACGAATGCGCCTGCGAAGGCGTTAATCGTCTCAGATTAGTAAGCCATCACCGTACTCATAGTAAACCGTGGACGAAAAGACGATAAATACATTGGGCTCATGTGGGTTGTGTCAGTTATGTATACATCTTCGTTCGCATCAATGAACGACCACCCTCGCTTGGTAAATCACCTGCTGCTTTTTTCCATAAGCCTGGGTCTCTGTGACCTTTTATCCCTCTTTTTCGTCAGCTGTGTTTGCGCATGGTATGATGAATATCTTGTCTTCTTTTCAATCCAACTTAGATTGTTGTTCTCCTTTCTATTCTTCCTACAACGCAACACTATATACTCCCCAATGAACTAATTCTTATCTTACACTCCTAGTATTTTTCTTCCTAATTTGGAACTTACTGTTTATGTGCCTTTATTTTTTATTTCCGAGAAGTAAGACGCACTGGTCAACACGATTATTTCATGAAAGCCTGGTCGGAGTTCTAGTATTGGTAGTGGCAAAGATATGCACTACTGACAAGCCCTAACAAGAGCAAAACTTAAGTCTAGTGCCTTTTTTCGAAAGGGCTGACTATATCTACGGGAATGCGAGAGTTATGATTAATTGTGGATGATATTCAATTTACACAAGGGTTCCACTTCCATACCAGCCCACCCTATGCTAATCAGCATTGACCACCTAGACCGCAGAGGTCTGCACCCAGTCCTCTTGTTCATATTCTTTCGGGTTTGCACTAGATCCATAGTGCGTGAATGGAACAGCAACTGGCTTGTGCTGAGCCACATGGTCTATCAAAAATATAGCAACCAAGTTTGGAGAATTTTCGTGAAACAGCTGTTCACGTCAACCGCGGTAACATAACTATTTGCCTTCACCAAGAGTAACGGTGCAAAACAATATAAGTCACAGACATGAAGTAATACGCCATGACACTATAACAAAGTCACAACGTTGAAATATATACACCGCTCAACGGCTTTTCCACATGGCTAGAAAATCTCACGTCATAGACCACAAATGGCGCGTCAAAACTGAGAAACGACGTAACGCATTTCAGATTCTATGAAAAAATTGTTGGTTTTTGGGCAGTCTTCCGCTAACCTGCAAAGCTGTGCCGTCCGTGAATGAACCCTGTTTTTCCCTACCGTTCGATGAATACATTACCACAATAGTAAACCTCGTCAGGAAAGTATCGTATTTTTTATTCATCCATCTAATCTGGTTTACGCCAGGTGATTCTCAGCTCACCGCTGCATTGAAACTTTTGAGAAGTTTGTTAATAACCGGCCGCTGTCGATCGTAGACCTTGGTGGCTAAATCACTTTGACGTTTGACCTGCGTAATCTGACTTCGAATGCAATGTAACCCCGATGCTAGATAGCATGATTGTGTTCACAACAATTTGTTCGCTGGTTCAGGAGGCCTGTTTTTATTTTAAACCTTTTTAGTTAGAAGTCTCGTGAAATAGCTTAGGTTTAATTTCCTTCAGGTACTTAGTTGCAAGGCAACCCACACACGAGTGAGTGTTTGCCAATCAAGCTGTGCTGTGGCTTTTTTGCCATCTGCTCGTTACGTTCGCAGAAGCTACATCTGTAAATCACGTGTACTTCATTCGGGAAAGGTTGCGTCTCCGTATTCCTTCTGTCTCTTTGTCAGTGGCTCATTCAAGACCAAAGGTACGTGTGCATTCAGAGTGTACGAAATGTTTCGTCAACCAACTTCGCGAGACTGACGTATTTTAATTCCAGTAGTATCGACTTGTAAAGAACCATTTATTTCACACTACTCAGCTGATTGATTCCACTTACACCTTCAGTTGGAGAAGGACCACATAATGACACAGACTTTCGAAAGCCTTCGGCAGATGATTCGGCGACTGAAGCATTGAGACAACGGCTGCCTGGCATTTCGGTATTTGTGAAACAAGGACGTGTCAGCAGCTGGTGAAAAGTTTATTACCTGTAGAGACGCATTCGAAAGGGTACAAAATTCAACTTCACATTGCTGCCGTACTCTGGCCACTCATATCTCATATAAAATAATCTACCTGTAGGGTTGTTGTTTCTTCATATTGTGCCGCAGAGAAACAGGCTTCTGGTTTTCCGTCAGTGTACCTGACTCACCTGTTTTCGCGTATTCTTACTAAAAATCTGCATGTTTAACCACTGCATTTTTTTTCTTTGTCCACTACCTGGCTTGGCTTTGCACAATTCCTATGCTGACCCTTCTGTAAAAGTGGCTTAATCTGCTTTGAGTATGCAGTATATTCGATGGCCATGGAACTATCCGAGCTACGTTTACGGTATTTCCCGGAGTTTCAAAATATAGTTCCATTACAAGAGTAACTCTTCATTAATATGGAAAGTTGATTTGATTTAGGTAATTTCCCAATAAAATAGGCAGCAACGGTCATAAAAGTTTTATCATTGAAAATGACAGTGCTCCAAATGTAGCTCCCAGTTGACTGCCCAGGGAGCGCGACATTTTGGGAAGTAATGTACTGGTACACATTCAATATGATTCTTAGGTATTGTAGTCGGACAGAAATACCGATCAGCCACTTTTTTCATTGTACAATCTTTTAGCCATATGGGCAAATTTATTTGGCATTAAGTTGTGGGCAGTAACACTGGAGAATATTGTATATGAATTCTATTTATAAATTATCATTTGTTTCTATACTGCTTATAGATGAACTCTGTGTCTCCAAACCTTAGATTGTTACACCTTTTTGGGTTCTGAATAATGATAAACTCTCATAAACGCGATTATCGCCCAAAATGAATGAAATAAATTTATGTGTTCTGAGATCATTTTACACAGACTGTGCAAAGGATGATTTGTATTTTATTGAATTGACTGTTTAACCGGGAATATCATTATGCTGAGTGAATGAGGTGGAAATTTTGAACATTGTCTCTGAATATTATTTGATGGAAATAGCACTGTCCAGTGCGTGATGAAAGTAGTTCTATGTCTCTACGTTTAGTTTGATTCAGTCTAGCTTAGCAAGAAAAGTGCGTACAGTAAGATTAGTTTAGTTTTTCACCTCATTCACGACGATGGTTTTCAACTATCGATATTTAAACCTTCTTAAAAGTGTACTGTAACGATACCTACGGAAATTAGTACTCAAACAATGAAGATGAGCAACGATCCAGTGGTCTGGGACGTCCCTTCATCATAATTAATGTATGTGCGAGTGGTTAGTAAAGACACTTCATTGAATGTGGACAGTTGACTGGGACTGTTCAGTAGTTTTCGAGGCCACATGACAACTCGCTTCGATTCTCCTGTAGGGTAGATGGGAATTTGTGGTTCGTATTGCATAACTTCATCCTCTGGCAAACCTAAAGAAGAACATAAAAACCGTCTCATGGTACAGTTGCGTTAGTACCAATAACGCCTGTAACAGCAGGATATAACGAATCAGTAAGTGTACAGAACATTAACAAATATTTGAGCCTCGTGGTCACGTTAAGCAGTTACTCCGTTGATAATACCCGCAAACGTTTTAAAGGATCATATTACTTGACAGCCTTACCGAAGTATGATTATCACTCGATTCTGCCTGTTCTATTGATCCTTCTGTGTTCGAAGTTGAGGTTTAAATTTGAAACTGTAACAATGTTTGAAAGCGGACTGCTCGTTCTTTGGTTCGCTTCTGGCAGCTAAGCTTATTTCAGAATTGGTGAAGTTGTCTCATAATATAGATCATTTCACTGCGGTGGTAAACCTTCAATAATCATTCTGCAAGTATCACAGCTAGATGCCAGAGAGTTGTGCTTGACTTAACTTCATATAATAAACTGAGAGCAACAAGATGTTACGCGCACAATTCAGTACTCTTTCTTTCAGCCACCTTCAGTGTTTTTCAACAACAGTGAGATTTGTTAGAATGATTTCAATTATAACAGTTATAAAAGAGATCAGGATGTGTCTCGAAATGTTGATTGTAGTGGCTCAGGTGTTCACTGGTAAAACTACGTTATAATAAACGCCCATTGTTTTCTAGTTTAGGGACATGGTATTTATGGACGAGTAAGAAAGTCGCCTCTAATAATCGCCCACTTCGTTTTCTAGAAGTTTCACGGATAAAAAGTTCTAGGCGCCTACTTGTTGAGCAAACTCGAGTCATGTAAAGAAAACATGCTTGGGCTGGTTGATTTCACTTACCCCTTAACCACGACCAACCTAATCCGAGGGCATTATTGTTGGCCTGGTTGTAATAAATTAAAGTCAGGATCCTCGTATTGGCGGAGCAAAAAGCTGGAAGATGTACAGTAGACGCTCATTTTCTAAGACTTCATCTCATGATTGAAACTGCTTAGGATGAATACGGCATATGTGTTCGCTTTCGAAGAAATGACTTTTGGAGCTCCACATCATCATCATCATAACAACTATGAGCATTACTAAAAGGTACTGTGACTCGGGCCGCCGCTCGCCTCTCCTTTGACAGGAATACCCTAGAAGAAAAAGTCACTGAAAAGGTTAAGCAATAATGAAAGAAGACTGAGCAGAAGAACCAAGAAATGGTATGGGTGCAGGTATGCTATTGACTGCAGCACACCGTCATCTCGGATGACGTCTCTAACTAACGATTTGAGTGATCACGTGGACCCTATCCAAGCAGACGACACCTACCCACTTTGCTCAGTGGAGCAATCAGGATCTTCATATTTCGTGACCACGTTGTTACTTGACCACCACGTGGTTTCACCCAACTGTTGGTGGTCTCAATATATAGTTCCCGGTAAGGTAAACGTTCAGCTGACCTGCGGAGTACGTGACCCAACCATCGTGGGCTGTGCAACGTGAAAAGCTGACCAATTGGTGGCGCATTCTGAGCGTTCCGGAATACGTGCAGGCGAACGGTCGTGTGGTTTAAGTGGTCTACTTAATGTGGGCTGATTGGCGTAGACAACGATGGACAAACACAGCAAACCTGTTGATTTCTTCCTTGCGAACGGGCTAGGTTTCTGAAGCATAGTGCAAAACAACATACAAAAACATTGTATACTCTTTCTTTCAGCGACAACTGAACATCTTTTTAATGCCACCGATGATGCAGTTTGACAAAGGCAACTTGTGGGAATGTCTACCTCTTGAGGCAAAACTTCGCACTTTGAAGGTGCAAAGCGCATTCCATACAAACCTGTCCGGTTACTCACCTTGTTCAGTATGGCTTGCATCTCTTCAGCAGAGAGGCTAAATAAGACAGTGTCGTCCGCATACTCCAGATCAGTCGACGTAGTGTCAGGAATAAGTTCAACACCTTGTTCACTGGATTCCTTCAGCATACCTTCCGGAGTATCGTCCATGATAAAGTTGATTAGGTATGGGTAAGATTGGACACTCTTGGTCAACACCACTAGACGCCCGAGATAGTTGTTCATATAATCTCACCCTGGTTGCAGAGTGAGCATACAGTGATCTCAATAGATTCACATACTCCCTTGCGAAGAAGACAGCTCCAGAGAACATTACGAGCAACTGAATCAAAAGTAACCTTCATATCTGTCGGCTGTCTGTAGCAATGCCGATGTTCCAAGATCCATCGCAAGGTGAAAATGTGGTCAACGCTCCCTCGACCGGATCGGAATCCTGCTTGTTCTCCGCGTATCTAACTTTCTCTGGATATAATGAGCCGACGTAAAATGAGGCCAGTGAGCAACTTGGACGCAACAGGCACTAAACTGATGCCTCTTTAGTTGTCACATAGACTTTGGGCCCACTTTCTGAAAACAGGAATTAATATCGATAAACAACAACCACGAGGTACACCTTCAGCCTTCCAAGTCGTCTGGAGGAGTTTTGCCAGTTTTGATATCAACCTCTTCCCGCCATCTTTGAAAAGAGAAGGATGGAGGAGATCTGGACCAGGAGCCTTATTGCGCTCCAATAACTTGATCTGCAGAGCCACTTCCGACGGAGGGCCGTCTGGCACGCAGCCACTGATCATTCGGGTCCCGTCGTCTAAATGATCTGGTTGAAGCCAGCTAAACTGTTCCTCAAAATGTTCAGCCCATCTGTCAAGTCGGCGCGATTTATTGGTGATAAGTGACTCATCTTTTTCACATATGGTCTCACTTACACCGACTCGACGACCAGTACAACCACAGATCAGGGAAAAACCCTCTGCTATTCCCAGATATAAAGGCTTTTTCTATCTCTTCGATTGTTTGACGAAGTAATGCTCACGGTCTTCGCGTAAGTTTTTAACCAGCTTACGTTTAAGTTCTTGACGGCCGTCATCATATTCAGAAACAGGTGGGATCGAGCGACACATGTTCATGAGGTTTATCGAAGTGACGGAAATCCAGTTCTGTCGCAACTGAACAGCTCCCTCGGAACGTACCTGTTCACGGCATGCTTTTATAGCTTCAGCAAATTGTTCACAGTGTTCGTTAGGATTATTCATCTGACTCGAACTAGGTAACTTCCTTACCAACGCCTCCTGGCAAGCGCTCTTCAAACTCACCGTCCGAATGCCAGTTAAGTACCTTGCATTTACGAGCGCGTGTCCTCTGGGTACATGACATAACGAAACGGGCACGCACAACAGCATGGTCCGAGTCCAGCTGGTTGCTCCAAAAGGCACGACAGTCCCTAACAGAGTGGCGCCACCTGTAACTAACTGCTGTATGATCCAACTGTGTCCACGGCTGAGTAGCACACGGAGGTCTCCAAGTAGCAGAGTGCTTCTTTCTGTGTTGGAATGCAATGTTCGAAATATACAGACCGTTGGATGCGCATAGCTGCAGCAGTCTTTCGTCATTGTCTGTGCGTTGTGCCCGGACACCAAACATACCTCCCAACCGCTTCTCATCAGGAGAAAGACGACCAAGCTGAGCATTAAAATTGCTCGCCAGTATGATGATGTCTGAGTGTTATGTTTGCCTCAGAAGGTCAACGAGGGCGTCATAAAACGCATCCTTGGTAGCATCCGAACAGCTGTCCGTCGGAGCGTACGCCGATATAATGAATACACGACGCCCTTCTGATTTGCGTCGACAGACTTTTACCGATGTATTGAGTCTGAAACCGCACAAGCGACTGTTCACTGGGATCCAATCGAGCAAGCATTGCTCTGCCCTGGAACTCAGTGCGATTCCCACTCCAGATTGACCACGAGATTCAGCCTCAGCGTCACCAGAAACCCTGAGAGAAAAGCGCTTGGATCGACAGTTATCTAGAGGTGAGCTCAAATGGATAACCTTGCTACAATCGTAGACTGGTCTCTCCTACACACAGCACACATCAAGCTCCAGACTTGAGAGAGTACTAGCCAGAGCAGCTTGTTGACCGACTTGTCGGAAAGTGCGGACATTGAAGGCGCCAATGTTTACCAGTTGTCTTGGCCTCAGAAAACAATTATCGCCCGGAGGCATATGGAAAGCAGAAGAAATAGGGAGTAGAACAGTAGGAGAAAGTCGAGTTTGGTTAGTAATGTCACTGTCGAGAGAACGATAACTTCTGATACTTCCTGGTCGTTTATGCCGCGGAAGGGGGTTGATTTGAGGGACCCCACCCCGAGTTTCTGACTCAAAAGTCTGACCTGTGAGGCAACAGGACATAGGGTTTTCTCGGGGGACCCTGCCCTGAGCCAGTGACTCACTTGTCAGTGAGGGGCTTGCCTAGCCCGAGGGCGCGGTGAATAGGACATTGATGTCGGATTATGAGTATGCTGCGCGCAGTGGATGTACTCGAAGCTAAATCAGGCTTTTGGGAGATAACAAATGTTTTTCGACCGTATTGGATAATTCACCGGCGGTCACGGTCAACCGTTGGGCGATCGGAGTGCTCTTTGTTTGAGGGTATCTTTTCTAACCCCTTTCTTCCTGATACGGAAGAAAGCAGTGTCGCAACTATGAAAATAGTTCTGCTGTATGTCCATAGGATCATGCCTCGCTACCTAAACACTACTATGTGGTCAGTAGTACGACATACATTCCTATGAGTGTAACTGCTTATCATCTGACAGCTCCCCTTTGGTCTGTCTGACAACGTTGCACCTGGAAGGACCGGATTCCTAGTCAGTATAGCCCGCCGGATCAAAACAGCATACAAGCCCGACCAGGTCGTCGAGATAGCAGTATAGATCAGGTTGGCATTCCACATCGTTTATCAGCCGGATTTAACCAAACTGGTTTTAGTATACGAGAGATCCAACGAGGTTCAACGTGTTCTGGTCAATACCATTCATTCCTCTAAAATACTGACTTCACTTGCATAGCATTCTCTGGTGTAAACGTTTATTTGAAAGCTTCATAATTTGTTTTTGCATTTAGATGTTATATCATTTGCTTTGCGTTGACATGTTTGCAGAGGGACAGAAAATCAGGAAATGCTTCGACAATAAACAAGAAATTTGAAACATTGAGTTCCCTTTATCCAGTTCATTAAGACGGCAAGAAGACATACATTGCGAGATGCAAGCATTTCGTTTATTCTCATCAGTCGAATACATAAAACATTCAGTTATATAGGTTAAGCGCATGGCGATAAAACAGTGAAATGAACGAACATCAACATGGGAGTAATCAGGGTTAACTGCCACG
>JTDE01021967.1:0-14309 GCA_014338405.1 Paragonimus skrjabini miyazakii | reverse complement strand
CTGGCATTAAACGCCCCAGTAGCCTTGTCGTACAAAAATTCAATCAACTTGCGGCGGTCTCGCGATTACTGACTCGATTTTTACGAAGCCAACTGGTTGGACAAATCAATGTGAGTGCAGTCCTGAATGGCATGCTTTACACTCACCAACTTCACCAGCTACTCGGTATGTAACGTGTGCTATGCTACCTCCATATTGAGTGATGTAACATACTAGCGTGCAATTCGTTATTCACAGTTTACTTGCATTGCAATCATGAATAATCGAACTAATTTAAACCAGAAATTAATTACGGGCATTATGAATTATCTTTCAGGTTCTCGACTACTGTCCCGATCCGCCAACCATTGACTGTAAGTGAAGTTACATCAACGCATGCTGCTTCTCAAAAGTGAGCTAGCAAATATGTTAGGAGTGTTGAGAAATTTTACATTCTAACCGAGTGCGGCCTACGGTTACAAAGAATACACTGACTGGTTTATCTGGACTTTGGCTGGACATGCTGTTTCTGTGGCCGGTTCTAATCTACCCGAAGTCCAAATCTTTCGCAATTGAGTCGATACTAACATTTCCGATACGTTTGAAATTCCTCATCTCTGGGTAACCTTCATACAGCACGATCCCTCAGGTTTTCCCCAATGTTAGGGTGTGTTTACCAAACACATCAAATAAGCCGTCAATATTCTGGTTCGGCACGCACATCTTAACAAATCCGATCCAGTGTACGAAAACATTATTATCTTGAATTATTCGGCAAACCTGATGGGAAAACATTCAAACTGGATTTGTTGTGACAGATTTCAATGTCAACCAATGAGTCAACGATTTCAAAATTCAACTTACCCAATTTGTTTCATCTATTCGGTTGGATGTCATTTCACAGGTGAACCTAATGAACATTTCCGTCTAGAGTTGAGATATTCACGTTGAAGTTGAATTGCTCGTTCTGGACGATCCAACGAAATATTTTGCCACTCAACTACTCTAGCTGAAACCATGACTGATCAGTTCACCTTACATAATGTTGTTGACCGCCAAGTATTTCATTCCGAATTGCAACTGTTCATTTGTATGGTCGAATGAGAAGTGAGGAACGGATGAATGACTTGTATTCAGTCAATGACATATAAACCACAGAATTGGGTTCGTATGTCAAAAACAGATTACTTCCTTCACTTATGAAAATACGTAAGAGGGTGCAACGCGCGCAACGACCTCTACATCCAAATCATTTTCCATATGAGCTCAACACTGCAAAATACTCCTTAGTATGTTATGCAACCTTGTATAACCTAAACTTAACATATAAGAACTGATGTTTCACTGACAAATGTGGACTTGCGATGTATACGATCAAACGAGATATTTTTGTTAGCTATTAATTTCTCGGAGGATTATGTATCACCGGTACACCAACTTGGGTGACTTTGGTGCACCTGGTACACTGCTAGTTTATCCGCACACATGTTCCAATATACCATAGTTCAACCGTCTATAGTTTAATCGAATTCGAGGTAAAGGAGGCTAGGTTCGCTTATTTCCTGCTGACGATAGGGCACCTTAATCATGAGCGATGCAAACAATTGTCAAAATCGTACTGACTGCTTGTTACTTTCAGTTCAACTTTCAGTTCAACTATTATCCGTCAACACGTCATTAACGTTGCTATATTTGAATCAAACGAAACATTTACCTGTCTAGAAATACTTCTGTTTCAGTTTATATTTTTCAAATTCTAATTCCACTGTCTGTTTCTCTTTTACAGTTTGTCCTTTCTGTTTGCAAATGGTGGACCATGTAGAACAAATCATATTGTCCGATGCGTTTTTGAATGAACTTCATGGGGTTGTCTTAGGTCTGTGCGATACAACCACCATAGTCACAGATCTGGTGAGTTGTCTGCAGTGCAATGCCCTTTTCAAATTACATAAGTCTGATATGAGCAGTCGTAGCCTTAATCATACAGTGAAAAATGTTTTGTAAAAGGCAGAACAGCCGTGGTCCCGCGTTCCATAAATACTGCTAACAATTTATATGATTTTCCATGTAACATTTCCTGTGTAGTTCATGAAAACGTTGGGTCTGTGTCACTTTCCACTAAAAGGACCCTTGTACTCAGTTAAGACGAATTACGATTATGTGACAACCACAAACGTGATATCACACTTATCACGTTGTTAATCAAAATTAGTTCATTGTTTGCCAAGTTATTGTGCCCAAGGAGTGTTTTCTTTCGAGTTCCGTTGAATTTTTCACTGATGGACACAAAATGGAATTATATGGTTGTTGATGACATTCAAATATTTGAACGTTATTTCAGAAGTGAATCATTGCTAGTGTACTCGAACGTCACAACGGCGAGTCCAGAAGCTATCTGTTTATTCTTCAGTGATTATCCGGGTGAATTAAGCCCCATTATAACAATAAGGATTGTTTAATATCACTTTTATGAAGCCCGATAATTTGATGTTCAGTGTGTTGTGTTGATATGATGGGAACATAATGTATACTGGAAAAGGCTTGTTGTGACAAAACTGGTTCTTAAACGGGTAGCCTGTAACAGAATTACAAAATGTAGGCCGGTGTTCACAATAAGAATGCGTTCACACACATATATGCTTGCTTGCTTTTTGTGTTTCAGTGCTACACCGTAATGGACGGTTTGTTCAACAACGCTGTTGATACTGTGAAAACAGAATTTGATGCTAAACACGTCTGTGCAGTAAGTTCATTCTTAGGTTGACTGTCCAATTTGGCCGAGTTAACTCAAGCCCATTTTGCACCTTCTCTTTTTCGCGTTAACGACATACGGATGTTCGAGCTAATTCACGATGTACTAGGTTGAAATATCTTGTCCATGAGTGGTTTCAAAATTGAACACCACCCACACTCGATCGCGGCCTTTGCATTCAAATAAGCCTTTCGGCTAGCCCACTTCGAAACAAAGCATTAGACTCCAGTTTCGCTCTTATTAGAGCTCATCACTAGTGCATATCCTTGTCCGGATCGGAGTTTACACTCTGACCCTCGGGCTTGTGAGACTGCGTGTTAACCACTACGCCAGCAACTTCACAATAGACATGACTGAATAATCAAATACAATCGCTCATGAGTGATTTAATTGGTAACTGGATTTTTTCAACGAAACAGAACGGTCACTGAAAACAGTTCACCAAACCGAAAGATATGGGATAGTATATTGTGAATGTTGTTGTGTATGTCATTTTATGCAGAAGCGATTTCACGAAAATGACTACTGAATATAGTATCTCATATCCGGTAATTTCCCACTAGAATCCTTTTTCATAAACAAACTGAAACCATGTCTGCTGGTCACATTATGATCAAATAATCGTTGAGTAGTATCAAGAGAAGAAGATGAACCTGTTAGACACGAACAAAAGTAACAAAATATACCCATTTACAGTTCAACCAAAATAGTATAGATTGTGACAGGATCGGTTTGCCAAAATTAGACATCAAACGTCCAGGTTATTCACTAGGGAATCATGACACACTCAGTATAATCACAAGGGTTATACTATTCTGGATGAGGAGGGCCTTCGGACTGCAACTCTGACTAGTCAGTCAGAAAACACTCTTTCCATTTAAGAGAACAATCAGAAAACTTTGTTTTCGAAACGTCCTCCTGTTCACTGTATGTTACAACCTGCCCACATACGCACCTGTGACCAGGTCACATCAGGAGACAAAACATTATGAAAACTGTCACATTTAGATGAGTGCGTATCATTCGATCATTATTGAGGAATTGTGCTCAGGTATCAGAGTAGTTGAAGTATCAACAAACATTGCTTGGTCTTCATGTTCCGTGAACTAGGTACAACATTTCATTGTGTTCATGAACAGACTAGTTGTTATGTTGTTAACGTTTGTACTTTCAGTCATCAACACAGCAACAAGTTAGGGAGATAACACAATTCCACAGGCAAGCTAATTACCTTAAGTCTCAGCCATTTTGACAGCCTACTTATGGATAATTACGATTGATATCATGTTGACTGAGAAGTGAAGGTGAAGAGAATCACAGTGTTGCAAATATTTGAACAATTTTGTGGGTTCGATTGCATCAGGTGATTGATTCGTCAGTCAGTTGCTCGTCGAGCTAATCAACATTGGCCAACGATGCACCAACAGACTTTGTGGTATCATGATTGTGTGGATGGTTTGATGGCAAAGTCACTCTAGTTGCTCGAACTTGAATATTTCAGCTACCAACTGGGCGAATAAGTGAGCAACGGAGATTAACTGTAGTTCATCAAATGTGAGTTCTACCCGGTGAGGTCCTGGGAACTAGAAGACATTTTGTTTAGAAGTCACACAATCGATCGCACCTCTCAAGTTCCCATAACTTAGTTAAACTCCCTTCGAAAAGAAGTACTCGACATCAATTTTCCTCCTGTTGAGCTAGTCGCTAGTGTACATCCTCAGCGCAGCCTGAAGCCAAACTGCAGCACTCTTCCCATCAGACAACCATGTTCACCACTGCCCTGATGACTTCACATTAGGCGGAGTGAAACTGTCATATTGGAAGACTCATCCACACCTTCTTGTTAATACTCCCCGTGATCGCCCTCCCGTCTCTGCCAGTTTATCATTACACTAGCTATTTAGATATATAGGATTGTATTCTAGCCCATTTGACAACGAATATTCGAAAACAAGCGTATTTCCAAATAATTTATAATTGTAACTGTCCATTTACAGATGGTTTATATTTCTGTTTCTTCAGGGTGCAAATCTCTGTCCACCATGTTAGCAGTAACAATAAAAGAAGATTGTTCGATGGCACAATTGAATGTTTCTTCCATCGCGATTCCTTAATTTTATTCACATAGCACATCAAGTAATGTTGATTTCTTTTTCTCTGATGCTGATTGAGATGGATAAGGTCAGCGAAATCCGTATATGCATGAATCATAATACGTAGTTCCGTTCCATACCATGATACGTCCGTCATGTCAATAGTAGTTGTAGGATGTGGTTGCCTTATTTCATGAGTGAGCAAAAGCACGAGTACCGAAACATCAATAGGCATTTGGCTGTCAAACTACTTCATCGCTAGCCCCATAATGTGAACCGTCGAAATGAGCAGTTGTGATCAGATGCCTAGGAAACAGGCAATGATTCAAAATCCTCGAGCTAATGAACCTGGTGCTCATTGTGCCACATCGTTGATTGTTAAACACCTAACAAAGGCAGGGCATCAAATTGAAAGACTATACCACAATCGGAGCTACGAATTAGAGACTTTCAGCTAAGTTGTATCCATCAGTGATTATCAGGTGAATTTTTGTGTTTAAAATGGCTGAAGGAACAACTCTGCGTTTGGTCAGGTGCATTGTTGACCAGTATTAACTGCATATGTGAAGTAGTGCGCAGTAATCCGACTACTCCAGTGAGCATGATGAGTTGAGACAAGCAGGATAAATTCTAATCAAACTGTTCTAAACACACGGAGAAAATGGGGACAGAGAGGTCTAAAGCGCTTAGTTAGCACAAATCATCCAAACACAAGTGAGCTTCGACCTGATCCGAACCAGCAACACAACCAGCATGTTCATACCGGTAGACCACTCCATCGACTTATACACAAACCCACGCCGGGAGTTTAGGAATCCCATATATGAACTAAGCTACCTACCTGCCCATCGTGTCGTGTGGATTTCGACAAGAGATTCAGACAGCAACTGTGACTGCACTTGAAAATCATCAACGCCAATGCTCAGAATGGACATTTTCCCACGCTTAAGTGATAATTGCAAATTACTCAGAATAATTGGGGCAGTCGAATTCCATTAGATTCTTCAGCTAACCTCCTTTGAAAAAAGTGCTAGACTCAGAGTTCGTCCTCATTAGGGCTCATCATGAATTCACATTGATTATAAGAACGAAGGTTAAATTCCCACCACACATTCACGAGGCAACCATGCTGACAATTATATCGACAATCTCGCATTCGACGCAACCGAACTGTCAGGTGCGAACGTGAGTAGTGCTCGGATTGCTCGCTCAACCTAACACGAGACACAACAACTCTGTCGTCAACTCTAATCATTCAGGATTTCTAACCAAGTTGGTATCACAAAATTCAATTAAATTGCTGAGCGATATTTTACTTATTGATTAACAATAAGGAATTCGTTTGAGACAAGTTAAGTTTACGTGAAGTTCCGTACACGTGTTGAATTAATAGGGATCCCACTGTGACACAATCCAGACTTCAGATAGGTTCGAACCAGGGACACTTACAGTATGCCCACACGCTACCAGAGTTCTATCAGCAAAGCTACGGGGTCTAGCTGGGAATGCAAGCTCGTATGAACTTCCGTAAGACTGATTAGATTTAGTTCATCTTTACGGACTCGCACTAGGCTCCAATTAGCCATCGATGAACTGTCATCACTCCTCCGTTCATAGGTTCTCACCCACCTCGTATGTGGTTTATTTTCGTTTCTTCTACTTAACTCTATCGGATTGAGCGTACTATCCGGTAATTACAAAACAACTGTCGATCAATTGTGATGTGTAGAACGGAATGATTGATAACTATGAAGAACGTTCATAAACATTTTCACAATAGAAGATAACGTTTGTTCGATCCATGTATCAGTTACGATCTGACAAACTGGAAAAATGTCAGTTGGCCTGCCTTAGTAGTGTCTTTAAATGGTCCGTCGAATTAATGTTGTTTGCATTTTCTTTGATGTTGAATGGGATGAAAAGGGTCAACTATATTTGTGTATGCATTAGCGATAATACGTAATCTCGTTTCATACCACAACACTTTCCTTACGTCAGTCTTAGTTGTATAGTACTGTTACAGCGTTCAATGAAACTTTTGAAAACGCCATGCGGACGCATTTCAGTATATGATGTTCGACAAATGAGTTCAGGGTTCACTAAGATTTGTCAGTCCGTTACTCAGTGATGTTTTCGCAAACGCAATCACTAATAAGGGGTGGCCACTTTCAAATATATCAGAAATTGACAAACCTAAAATACTGATACTGGCTCCGAATGTTACCATTTATTCATCCGAGCTTAAATCGATGCTTACTCTGATCATCTTCACAATAACCACACAAATCTTCCCGTTTGAATTATCGGAAGACAAAAAAGTTGGTTTTCAACAGCCATAAACAGTGGACGGAAACACTGATGGCAATGGGAATGTGCACTCTACTAACTAGAAGCTTTTTAGTGCAGACGGTCCTGACGATAGGGGCTGATACTGGAATGACTTTCAGACGAATAGAGCATGGTTTGGTTTGCAGACCAGTAACACAATATATTGGTTTTGGTTTACTGTGGATAGTAAGCAAGTGAACTGGCTATTCATGATGATAGGTCGTTGGTTCATACATTAACATGTTTGACATATTTGTGCCACAGTCTACTGTTAGTATTTTGTTAAAACAATGTCTCAACAAACACGTTCCACATTGAAACAGTGTATGTCTATTTTGTGTAAAATGATATGCTAGACCAGGTGGACTGTTGTCATCATCTGAGAAACTCTGGATCGCTCGAAATATGTGCGAACAGATTAGGACCTATAGCACCGTGAAGAAGGTGAGGGTTGTATACAAATAAGAATTGAATAATTTCGACACAAACAACCTTAATTCGCTTGCTAGGTAGGTAGGTACTGAGAATCTAGAACAGAACGAATGAAATAAATCTGAGTAGCTTCTTCAGGTGAACCAAGTGTCGAAGTGTTCTCCTGGTTCTGGCATGGTAACTGTTGTATTCCAATTAGGGTGCAATCGACAGCAAGCTTTACAGGCTATAAAAACCTTGGACAGAACACGTGACTCAGTAGACGTACGAACTGAATTGTCGCGTTTTTAGGCGGTTGCTTCAATCTTATGTTCGTGGACGAATGGTCGTTGGTCGTTGAAGATACGACCAATCAAAACACAGCTTGGGTCTCAGTGCGAGTGTGGGGCACACAGGTGGCCTTGACGCGTATACAACAGTCACTTTTAGAAATTTTTCATAATTTGATTTTATGATAGGTACTTGTTCCCTAGTCTTATGTCTGCACTACGCACTGAAGAGATGTACTAGGAACCTTATGTATCCTGGTTGAGCCAGCATGAAAGTGAATTACATGTAACAATGGCTAGAGTTAACAGTGAACGGATCGATGAACTAATAATAAGCCGGTGAGAAAAGGACAAAGCATGTCTGGGCACACTAGTTAGAGTACGCGCGTGAACTTTTCAGGTGTGAAACGGGACGGTTCACGTGAATGAGCGATTGTGTGCTGGCGTGTGTGTGCTTACACATGCAGGAACGTAACACAGATGGACCGTACACCTAGTATGACATGATGAACAGTGTTAATTACGAACGATTGATGAAATTGGCTCTTTACGTGTTTCAGCAACATTGCCGTTATCCGGCAAAACGAACTTTTGCAACTTTGTCGATTATTGTTTATTTTGTTAATATTGCTTCAATCAGACACTATCGAGAATGTTCTTGTAATGAATAGAGAAGGCAACGGTTTAGAATGTCGCACATCCTCTTTTACTCGTATGTAAACAACGTTATTCATAGCATATAACGATTGAAATGCAACAACATGTATTCGAGTACACCCCACAACTGGCTTCTACATCCGGATTTGTCGATAGGGCAAATTATACAAACTCTTATTGTATGTCGGGCAGTTTCGTTGTGAGTAGTATACTACTCACAAGCAGTATATTACCCACAGGCGACATTCAGGAAAAAACAGCAAGCTCCGAACGCCGAACCGGTGCTCTGACGAACGCGAGGATGAAGATACCCTGGCCACAGCCGTTCAAAGATGGAAACGTCCGGACTTTCCTGGAGGACTTCGGGGACGTGGCCGAAATGGTCGGAGTCAAGACCGATCGTGGGAAGCTGGCTGCCGTGCGGACGCTGGTGAAGGGCAGGGCTAAGGCGGCGCTGGACGCAGCGCGAAGAGGCCCCGTGAGGATGCAGTGGGCCGCTGCGAAAAAGGCGCTGGTGTCTGCGTTTGATAGCCTGGCCGACCGCCAGGTGGCTATGCGGCGGTTCAAGGCGGCCAGGCTTGGACAAGGAGCGGATCCATCCGTGTTCGTTGCAACAAAGGGCATATTGGCCGAAGATGAAGGAGGATGTGACAGCTTACATGCTTGCATGCCAACGGTGTCAATTACTAAAAGGTGACAATCGGGGAGCCCAACATCCCTAACAGCCAATATCAGTCTCCGAAATTGGTGAACTTTGGTCGATGGATCTTATGGGCTCATTTCCACTGAGCGTCCGCGGTAACCAGTACGTTCTGGTCATAACAGAACACTTTACCCGTTGGATTGAAGCGACTGGCGTTCCGGATCAAAAAGCATCTACGGTGGGAGGCATGGTAATGTAACACATCGTAGCAAACCACGGTGTACCAAAGGCGATCTTGACAGATCAGGGACCATGCTTCGAAAGCAAGGAATTTCAAACACGCATGCGACAAGTGGGAACCAAGCGCATCCGAATGACAACATATCACCGGCATACGAATGGACTAACTGAACATAACAGCCGAATGGTTAAAGAATGGTTATCGGCCAAAGGAGGCGACTGGGAGTTTGCGTTGCCACTGGTGTTACTGCACCACCGGGCGTCTGTGCAGGCGAGCACGAAGAAATCACCATCTCAGTTGATGTACGGTAGAACCCCTCGACTTCCGATGAATCAGGACATTTGAATATGGCCAGAGTGCAATGATTATACCAAATAACTGGACGCCGGAAGAGGAAGAGCCAAACGAAATCTGAAAGCATCGTAGGCACGCACAGAGTAGCAATTTGCAACGCAACGGCTCGGCAAAACTAGAATGTTCAACCTAGGAGAACGGGTAAACTATCGAGATCATCGGAACACGGGCGCCAGCGGCCCAGGATCAAGAAAACTTCTGCCTAAATGGGAATGTTCGTATTTGGTAATCTCTAGTCTAGGCCCTGTATACACGATCAAGAGGGACGGGGAGACGAAATGAGTGCATGCCAGTGAGTTAGCAACATGGCACGAAATGCCGGCGCGGCCAACCAGAAGATCAATAATCCGTGAGGCAACACTGCGTCGGTCGGAGAGGATTCGTCAGCAGATGCAGAATAACCAAGAAACCTCAGAATGGGGAGGAGTGTTGTATGACGGGCAGTTTCGTTGTGAGTAGTATACTACTCACAAGTAGTCTATTACCCACAGGCGACAGTCAAGAACAAAACGGCAAGCTCCGAACTCCAGGGAGACGACGGACAAGAATAAACTATCGGAATAGTGTGTACGCGCTATGGCAGAAGTCTCAGTAAGGCGAATGACAACGTATTGTCACCCAATGTATGTGAATACATGTCTGAAGTGCGAATGAGTGTACGCGTTTGAGGTGGCGATTGTGTGTAAATTTGGCTTCCGAAAGCGTGTACACCCCTGAGTTCCGATTTCGCAAGACTACGCTGAGCGCGTTGGGTGCGTCAGCAACGTGACGCGTCACCGTCAAAGATGGATATCTGTTAGCGTGTTCTGTTGCCTTTGTCTACCATGTCATCGTGCACGTCAGTCACTTGCAGAAAGATTCCGCCATACCTTGTTATAACCACCTGTCTGTTTTGTTGATATGAGCATTATGGCGGTATCAAGTAATCTGACGAGAGAGCATTTTGACAGTGTACAATCACAATGGAGTTGTACAAAACTATGCATGGAAAGTAATATGTACAACATAGTCGTACACAATGAATGAACAAAAGCAGACTGTATTTTTGAATTATGTCTGTTGTCATGGATGCACCACTGTCCGGCTCTGTAATACAGTGCTTGTACTAGGATATTCAAGTCACAGAGATCAACCGTCCCAGATGATCTTACCTTCTAGAGTGAGAAAAGCAAACAAAGTATTAATACCTCGTCATAGTCGCCTTCGTTACTTATTGGTGAACAAGGTCAGAAGAACTGCACTAGGTTCACCATTTCGAGCCGGCAAATTATTGGGTGTGTTGAGTGATTACATAAGAAATGTACTCAGGCTTCGTAGGGTAAGGTGCTTTTGAAACTAGCAAGGGTGCACGGATTGAATTTGAGTTGTATCACGGAGCGTGCTACTGCGGTGTTAATGCCATTTTAGATTCCGTTTTTGTGAGTCGTGTGCATGGCATATCGGGCATTTGGCTCATGATTGTTTGTTTTGCTTCCTTTTGCTGAACTGTTGCTAGAACCACTACTTCGAAAGAACGCGACCCCCCAGTGTTTCTACGTTACCCCAAATTTAATTCACGAGTTTTACGGGTATCAGAGTAAAAACGGTCAGGTTGAACTTTACATTATATACTATTAGGAGCTTAATATCGGGTTCGGATAAACAATGGACGAATTGGTTTGAAACTCCCTCCATTATTTCACACGCAAGGCTACGCATAGTGTTTAGTATTTAAATCATACTGAGCAACATATCATTGTGGAAAACAACATAACGTCCTATCTTTGTACGGCCACACAAGAAAGAACGTTATCTTCCAACCTATACAAGCAGTGGAAACCCAATGAATGAACGTCGATATATTCGCATCCATCTAGGATTATTGCTGTCCACCTGGGGAGGATGGGTATTGTTGTGGCCAATCGAATGCCAGTGAGCAATGCAGTTGGCCAATCAGTTTGCTCTGACCTTCAAGCGATCGATGACACATGCGGGCAGCGGATGCCTGTGCTGTGTGGACTGAGAGAATTTCCGTAACGTATCGTGAAAACGGTTGCTCTACTAAAGATTACTTACTACTGGTATTGTCGGGAAGAACCCAATTCCCCGAAAATACCGTTTTGTTTGACTTCGCAGTGGCCTAACTGATTGTAGTGACCTTCATAGTCGGCACGGTCATGTGCCATGTGCCCCATCACGTGTGTTCTCAACCTTTGTACCAACTCTGGCGCCCGGCCCACACGCACGTCCTTTGATTGGGACATCACTGTACTGCCTGGATCCTTGTCTGGTCCACTTCTGTCCTTGTTTTCTGATTGGTCACAAACCCTTTAAATGTGGTCTAGTTTGTGACCGTGTTGTCTTCGGAGTGAGTGGCTCTGTCCGGAGGCTTATCTTCTCTCTGTGTTCATACGTAAGCATTGGGTAGTTGAGTTGGCCGTGAAGGTTCGTATTAATCTTGCATATTTCGTAGTCCGTTGTTCAAAACCGTTGAACATCGTTCCGTTATCTACCGTTCCATTAACCGTTATTCCGTTGTCTGTTTACGCGCTCGTAGGCTGTATATTCAAGATACAACAGGTATTCTCCGTCGTTCTTGAATACAACAGGTATCAAACATGTACTTTGTAAAACTTGTGAAAATCTCCGGGAAGTTATTCAATAAAATTCGTATGCACCTACTGAGCTGAAGTATACGTACCTTAAGTAGATAAGCATAAGCATTTTGAGCACTACATCAAAATTCTCGTACACATACCGTACGATCCTCTCCAGTTATACTGTCCGTTGTGATTTATTTGAATCCAGATTGTACCTGTTGCACCTTTCCCCTATTGACTGTCCTATCTTGAATCAAGCCGACCTCCACATAACTGTCTTCGCAATTTTATCGATCGCTCTTATGAAGAAATTTGCTCTAGAAGAACATCACTTCCTACCATATGACGTAGTCTATCCGTTCGTCGCGTTAACAGTCATCAATTTGCGCTTCAGTCAAATCCGGTTTTTATTTGCTCAAGTCGTAAGGGTTTAACCGTTTAACCGTTTTGTCAGCGACGAATGAAAAATTAAACCTGATGCATAAAACATCAAGAAGTATTTGCTACATTCTTACAATGACCACTTCTGAGGGACCTGAAGCTCAGCAAAACTAGAAGAAGATGAGTAGAGCAAGACTGATCCACCACTTTTGCCAGTAGTCTAATTGTGTATGGCATGTTAGACTTAGTATGTCACACAATGTCTTTCCACCACCGTGCTTCGGTTCTCTTGTCGTGCAGTCGCATAGAAACTTGCTTCAGAGAATCGCTCTTTTGAGTATGCAGCCAAGCCACACAGGATCGGTGATCGTTTGAGGACAAAAATAATATCAACTTGTTTCAAATGAGAGCTATGTTTCCTTCTATCTTTTTGATCGCCAGATTTCCAATGACTGCCATATGAATTACTGGATGACTCGGTCTGCCCTCAACGACGTGAATCGATAACCATTGAAGTGACAACTTCAGCGTTCCCTAAACAGCGTCCATCTCCCAAAGAACAAGCAATTCGGTCACTCCAGAAGAGTGAACACTGTAAAGTTAACCGTGACATTTACTTTCATTTCAACCGCATACAGCTATTCGCATTCAGAACAGGGACACCTAATGTGCCGTGCAGTAGTTCGTCACTACTATGACAGTAGGCGTCAGTTTCTTACGAATCCTGAGCATACGGTGAAACAGCACCAGATATTAGTAGTATTGATCACCCTATCGATGGTTGACTTCGGCGAAACTGATCTCATATTACCCAGTGAGTCATCTACCCGTGAATTTGAGACGAGCTGGTCTATTGAGATATTTTCGCTTCTACTGCTGTGTCTCCGTCTAAAGTAGCAATTTGTGAGGAACCTAAAAGGGAGTCAGCCCAACTAGGTGGACTTACTTGACGCATATATGAGAGCAGTCACTGTGATGACTGGAGAGGTTTGCTCTAAAAGACCCAGTTTCCGATGGCGATTATAACGGAATTTAATCTAGGAGAGCAGCACTGTTTCTCTTTGGTGTGCTTAAGCGTATACGTGTTAGAGGATTTGTTATGGAACGGGTAGTCAACTCCATGGAAACATCCGTACTCATAAATTGTGCACCTGGTGCATGAATGCATCCAAAAACCATCATTGTCGTGTCAGTCGAAATCGATCACTCACCTGCTTACAATTCACAGTTCATCTATGAAGCATAATTGTATGGCACTCTTGCGGCTGTATTTCTAGTGAGCTAACGATGACGGAGTGTGAACCTCCCTGTCATGTACGATTCTTACGCTATCCACGTTGGAGTGGGACAACATGTAACCCTTGCGAAAAAACACCTCAGAATCTATTCAAAGCAAGATATTACAGCGCGCAACACCTATCAAACCAATGCGTGCTTCTGACTAAGCATGAAATGTAAAAAAGTTTGTTGAAGAGGTATGCACATATGGATTTTCAGTGGGAATGCACCCTTGGTGTGCACTTAATCTTCAGTACTCATACATAGTTCCAAATAAATCAAACTGGCAATGTGACCGTGAAGATTATGAAAATCGCAAGCCA
>JTDE01021966.1:4978-18054 GCA_014338405.1 Paragonimus skrjabini miyazakii | reverse complement strand
GCCGAATCGTAATTGAGCACAGCGTAATATGTCCAATATTATCAATACGTAATATTCGGTGATGAGAGGACATGCAGATCGGAGCATTCTAATGCCTATATCACACTCGAACTATAAACAATTAGTAATCACTTTTTGAGCCTTTCAGTGCTAGCCGCAAAAAATCAACTTGTATGTAGCGAGTAGTTGGTACACGGTCCGGTGGTTAGCAGCGAAAAATAATAAACACGATAAACAGTTGGACTTTGTCGACAGAAGAACCTGCAGCTGCTTGTGAGTGGCTTAACAATTTTCAGCAAGTCACATGGATGTCTCATAATGTGACTCGTAGGCTTCGGTTTACATCGAACCCAAGCCTGTGTGAGTTCACTAAGTATGAACGAGAATACTGGGAACCATTGTACAAATCCGTTAATCTTACTCATCAAAAAGAAGAAGTCAGAAAAGAAACAACAAAACGATGCACCAGTATTTCACATTTAAATTAAATGAATTAAAAACTAAAGGTCGGGAATCTTGATCCTTTCCCTTGCGTGTTGACAACTGGTCAGATCTGATTGAGTAATATACGTACACTTTCGGAAAAGTATCAAGAGTGAAATGTGACCAACAAACCAACTTATTGATTGCTCACAGATTACTTGGAGATCTTGACAGACCAGGTTTTACGGTCCTTGGTCAAATCAGTTCAAATGTTCACGTAAACTAAAATTTTATTTGATCAATGGTGGAAACATTGCTGAGATTCTGTCTGAGAAGTCTAAGCCCAAAATTAATTGGTAGATTCACAAGGTGCACTTGGCATGGATGGATCACTGAATTCAAGTCTCAATTTGCTTTCTAAAGTATATGTGGAAGTGATACATAGCATCCCCATTGCATGATAGCTGAACTTCATACAACACAAGGGCATGAAGTTGAACAAAGTACCAGGAAGGAAAAACGACCAGCAACATAACAAAAGCGGATGTGAGGAACGTCTAGGCCCAAAATACGACTGCCGTTGGCTGTCACCCGCTGTCAAGTCTGATAATGTAGTCAGTCGCTGGTTCTGACATTGAACCAGGAACTTCATAATGAACCAAGCAAACCTAACTCCTAGTCACATATAGAACCAGAAGAAATCCACACCCAAATATATTGAAATCGTTGGTTGAGACGCCCGTCTTTGGTGGATCTAACTCGAAATCGTACTGACTTCCGTGCGCTTCAAACGCACGATTAATTGTTTGCATTGCAGAGCTTACAACAAAACGCGGTACCACTGAGCTGTTACCACATATTATGCTACTCATGCGACGGCAGACAAATCAGGAAAATGTATGTTGCGGTCGTCGGTGTCTGTGCATCAACACCTGACTATCGGTCATGACTAGCCCACATTTGTTGCGGGAAGCTCTTGAGATGTGGAGACCGACCGATCTAGACAATGGAACCCTAGATTCCTCGCGTATGGTCGAGTTTTGTTATCAAGATTCTGAATCTTCCATCAAAATATGAGCCCTGATTAGTCAACTAAAATAACCGTATTCCATACGCCGATTACTTCACATACAACCCCTCAAAGTGCAATCTACCAGTCTTCTTATGAAGTAAAGACAGAAGCAGAATGTTCCTTAATCGGCTGGACCCCATGCCACGATTGTCAGAACGTCGTCCCACTGTTCAGTGTACAGAAGACGTATGTTTGCACAGTATTTCTGTCAATCTCCAATTGTCCTAAAATGCACCACCTCAAGCTCCACACCCTAATACCTTCCAGTATTGTCACGGTTAACTATTAGTTGTTGGAGTATGGATAGTAACAACAGTCAGTCTGTTGCGTGGCTCATCTACGATCAGATGAGCGATACCCAGATGCGGGACTGCAAATAGGATCACTACGTTGTATGGACAGTGTATATTAAGGATCTGATAGTAGTACTGCGTGACATTCATATCCCGAGTACATTTCTGGGTCACATGTTCCATTCGCGGTTGTGTGACACTCACTTCCTCTTTGGACGTTTTGAAATATACTGATAGTATATGTACATTGTTCACTGGAAATTAGTAACAGTCTTAACCTAACGCACACGGACAGATCGTGACAAGTGGCCGACTGGAACACGAGGCGTGTTCGAGTCAACAAAACGTGAAGCGGGGTTGTGGCATACGCACATAGAGAAACGGACAACGATGAGCCTGACCAGGTGATATTGTGAAACTGCTGTAAACCCTCCTGAACGATACGCTGGTTCAATCTCGGTATAGTGGTGCGCTCGACAAAATCGGATTCTTGTCCCGATAATAATTTACACGAAAATCTCGGTTCCGAATAGTACCGCGATTGTCCCGTATTCGCTCCCAAGGCGAATCAAAAGACGCGTTCAAAATAAGAAGCTTTGTTCCGCTCCAGAACGGGGTGCCGCTAGGGCGACAAGTACAAGGCATTTATAGGGCACATCACGAACACATTCCCATCACATCATGAGAAAGAGTTAGGATCGCAAATGTACATAGCGGTATAAAAACCCTCAACCGATTTGAACAGTTCCGCTAAGTAAGACTAAGTCAAGTGGTTTTTCCTTCTTTCTTACGACGGATGCGCCCTGGGACGGTCACAGGGTGGGCGCTCTAACAGAAACAAATCGCCTGAATTTCATCAAGAAAAAGCGAAAAATCACACTTGTCCGGTTATGAAGGGTACTTGGATTATTAGTAAACATAAGTATGGTGTTATTCGTACATTCTTCTTGGAAATTCACAGTTCAATCATTATTTTGTGTATCATTACTAATACCAGAATGATCTTTCGCCGTCACGTTTAATACGTCAACTAAAAATGAACAATTTTAATTTCGGCGGACAGTGTTCCAACATTACGTTACGTTACAGGCAAAACGAATTCATTACAGAAAGAGTATAGAAACTAAATTTTTGGCTGTTGCAAGAGTATGAATGTTCCATTCGTATAAATCCAAAGGACCACTGAGCAAAAATCGTAACATCTATGCGAAACTTTTGTAAAGAGATCTATTCGAAAGGAAAGCTACAAATAAAAGTGAATTTTCGCTGATGTAATATAACTTATGAACAAACGCCGACTGATCCCGCTGATTCCGAATATGACAGATTGTAGTGAATGGAAAAGCAAACTTACGATAAGTCTGAGTAAGGATCGTGAGGCTTATTTATCCGAACAAGCCAGATAAATGGAGAAGGCATCTTTGTCAGGTTTTATTACATTTCAATAATTTAGCCTACAAACCTACTTGGTAGGTGATGTTTTGTAATGCCATGACTAACCACAGCTGACTGAAGTGGCTTAGACTAGATATATTGTCCCTTGAAGTGTTTGACTCATTTGCTAGATCGCCGCAGACAGCTGTGCCATTTTTTAATATACTTATAGTCTCCATAACACCTTAACGATGGCTGGTGCAGCTACGAATGACCCTGTCATTACATAACCACTCTACAGTTTAATACAACCAGTGATCCAGATGAACAGTGCGCAGTATAGCAAATGCTCATCTGGCAAACAGAGAATGTGACTAAACCAACGCAAATGATCCGGCTTCATGAGTTGGAAAACCTATTGTATTACTGATAACAGCAATTCAACAGTGATTCGTGCTGATTATTACAGCCGATTCTTATTTAGCACGCACGCAAATAATTGACATCAACGACCTCGAACGAACAACGCAAACCGAAAGTCCTTCCAACTGGCCCCGTTTCCTGAGTAGGGGGAACCAATGAAAACAGTGACAAAAAAGATTCCAGACAAGCGATGTGCTTAGCCACCTGACATTTTACAAAGTAACACAAAAAACTGCTTTGTGTACGTAAAAATAAGTGATCTTGAGGCCGAGAAGATATCTGATTTTCACGCCTATCCATATCCTACTAATGGTTTGAGATAACAAAATATTGGCTACGGAATGACATTCTTCGGACTAGGTTTAGATTAATTAAAGCAATGGCAACAAAATCGCACAACGGGAGACAGTAAGCCTTGGTTTAAACGTAAAAGAAATGGAGTGAGTGAGGTTTCACACATAAAACAAATTGTCTGAACGAAGTGTCTACATACCTTACAAACAAACGATGGATCTGCGAGCGGGAATGAGATGCCAGTTGCAGTCAGCATTGACCTGATTCATTAACTGCGCTTACTTCACAGATAAGATCACTGAGTTTGGTTGGCCACCATCTCTCCTAATGCCTACAGCCACTAACTCTATGAGCCTGAGAATTTCCGGAAAACGTGTCCAGGAAGTTGCTCATGCGATCATCCTAACCGATTACGACGAACTGATGGAGGAGGCATTGAGCAGATACAAGTCTACTAACACCTTCGTCATCAACGTTTATTTTATGGACTGCAGGGCTGAATTAGCCACTTACTAGCATAATATAATCTGCGCGTCGGCGACAGTCAGACGCCTTCTGAATGTACAAATTATTCACGTGGGTCAAATTAAGATCACTGCATGAGTATGCAAATAAGCGGACCTAGGTCGCTATTGAACAATAATGGAGCTCCTAATTGCTACTGTTACATTATGCTCCTCAAATTCGAAGCAAACACGTTATACTGATGTAAATAAAAACTGCCAATTAGTATATTCAAGGCAATGAACGATCGGATATGTTGCCAAAATTGGTTCATAAGGAATAAAACACACACAAAAAACATCTTGCGTGGTAATGAAGACCGGGAGTGTACACAAATATGAAATCACGCTGAAAATTCGTTAGACGAGGCTGACGATAGAAAACAGAGTCTATTTCGGCACCGCCCGAAGACAGTGGGTGAACCAGAGTAGAGTTGAGAACAGTACCAGGCTCCCACCCTGGTGCATCACGCCCAACGACACCGGGACATAGTGCAGCAGAGTGAGCACGCCCAAAGCACTCTGACCCCACACAGCTGCAAGTACCAAGTGGGCAGCGTTACGAATACGTGGTCCGGTCTGAGCCACGCCGAGACGCATGACCGAAACCCAGAGTGCGGTGGCCACTGCGACTGTGGAGTACGCGAGCACGCGATGAACGAATTGCACGCCAGTGGGATTATTCACCAGATTGCTTAGCGTTGACCCATATTGCGGGGATATTAAGTCAGTTGGGATCCATCGGTCAGCCATCTTGGGCCAAGAGTTGTATACAAGCCCGGCATCAAGACCCGCAACAAACGCGCCTAGGAAAGAAGTCAGGAGAGAACGCGGATAAAAAGAACCGAAAATACGCGGATCGTTTCGTCCCACTAGCTAATTCACGTGTGCTAGTGATCACGTTAACCAGAACACGAGACAGAGAACGAAAAAGCCGATCAACCGCAGAAAAGTTACGAAAATAGCATAATATACACAAATAGGACAATAACAGATGTTTATTTGATTTATCGGGAAATATCAGATAACCCACATCAATTTGGGCAAGTGGTTTTTCTCATTCACAATGGTCTACAAGGCTTGCGAACACACAAGTATCGGAATTCTACCCGACGGTGGCTTCGATCTAAAGCGTGGAGATTGACAGAAAGTCACATGTACAGACAACACTGATAGCTAAATGAAACACTCATAAGTAATCACAACCGTTGTCTGCACCAACATCGGTATACGACTACGCAAAATGTCACACTAGTTGGACAAAAATGTCACAGGACCAACATGTTCTGAGACAATTAGCTAGCACAGACCAAACAGCAGGAGCGAGTTGAGCCAAGTGTTATCCCAAGCATGACTGCGTTCGCATTTGAAACACCCCAGCGATACTGTTTTCAGCGTTAAACATCAATAGGCAAACCTGCAACAACAGAATCAAAAAGGTGCTGTGAGATAGGTCAAATGAGGCTAGACGGTAGCCACGGTCCGAGTAACGTACGTCGCGACAGTCTAATGGAATTGAAGCACACTAATAGCCACTAAAAATAGTAGCTAAGCGTCATCAAACGGCCGTGTTAATTAAAAGGTGTGGGAAACAGTGCTACTCGCCATTTTATCTTAAAAAGATGAAAGTTTCAGACCCTACGTAGATCCGGTGTTAATGACATAGGCTCTAGACAACGAGGTTACCCCAACTCCTAACCGCTTGAACACAACATATACAGTCACTTTTTAACAAATTCAGCAGTTCGATCATACCTCAATGACAGCGGGAGATCACAGGGTCTTTTGTTTCTGCTGTTTGACTTGCGTCTTTTGTTTTGCGAAATTTTTTTTACGAATGAGCGTTACTTTCAGAGCGTCGTTTACAACGTAAGCGCTAAAACAAGCCAGTGTGGTAACGAAGCGGACATGTTCGCTGTCCGTTCTATCCACATGAATGACTTCGACAGAATACGATTTTCAGGGAAAGAAACTGTAATCTGACAATAAGGTAGCGTCCTACTATTGACATAAAATTGATATAGAAGCTTCCTCTCTGCGGCCTTCCATATCAGATCTGGTTCCCAAAAGATAAAATTTTTCGTCAGTATGCCAATAAGATTACAACTTGTTTGTTTACATCACTGTTTAATTACGCAATACTAGAACTAAATCATATTTACCTCTTCTTGGCTATTTTTAAGCAACACGGTTGGCATAGATTTCAACAAAGAAAGTTCTACAGGCTTTTAGGTCCGTGATATTTTTCAAGAATTTCGATGTGAACTAACTAAACATCCGACAAATCAAAACTTTACGAGTTAACGATATAGTACCAACTACAAAGTTTGTTTCGAATTTACCTATGTAATTGTATATTCACAAGTACTGTGTGGTACAATAGCCAAAGGCAGTAAGCATACGTTTACACTAATCTTTTCAAAGTTTCTCTTTAAAAGGACAGGTCTGCTTGGTTTCGCTTTCCGTCAGTTTTCACATCGCATTTGACATTTCGTAATAAAAGCAGAACTGTAGGTCCCCACATGCTAGTAGACCGAGTTGAACAGCTCACTGATGTAACCGAACAAGTTCCCTAGCCCTCTCATTCACACTCCTTCGATTTTCCATCTGGTATGCGTTGATTTCGTACTGGGAGCATCGTACAGGAATCTGTTGATTATCACTACACTGCTTGCATCTCAAAGCACAAAACATTTCTGTGATGATCACTGGAATAATGTAAGGTCCTTGTATCACGACTTCAAAAAATACCTGAAAAAATTGCGTTTCTGTTGACACCCACTCATGTGACAATAGCAACATATTCTTAATAACAGGCCAAAGAACCGACTATTTTTTCGAACTGAAATCAATGAAAATTAACAAGATGGTCTGATTTCGTTCATTGCATTAAATCACTGGAATTCTGGAAGCCCGACGGTCACAACGGTAAGATCTATATATTGACTAATGATGGTCACATAATTTGATAGACTCATATGTATGCTGTAAACCACCTAGTCCAGACATTTCCAGAATGTCAGTCATGATCACCTCATTTCTGAAAGATGAAATCAACCAAGGGTGCAAACAGATACCTCTAACTGCAAATTATCCAGAAGCATTCGAACGAGGTCAATAACAAACGTTTTTTAGTAACCATCCTAATAACAAAACAAGGATTTCATTGATCCTATCACCACCTGTATGCTAAACCATCAAACAATAACCAACACAGTTATCAAATAGTGGACAAAAATTGAGGGAATGAGAATTGAATATTAAGAGCGGCTACGAACAAATCCAAACAAGATATAAACACCTTGCTAACAAACAACCGAACTGTAAGTAAAAGTAAGGCTTTCATCGCTTGGCACCATTGAGTGCACTTGCTTAACAGAAAACGCAACCCGACAATGACACAAGTCATCTTAATGAACCGAACCGGCCGCCATCTTTCTTAACGTCAGTAGTCGTACAATCTGGATCGGCGGAGCATCATCCTGAGAGATGAATCTGATCGCCAGTTGGCTACGGCGTCGACGCGAAAGTGCATGGCGAGGTAGGCGATTAGTTAGTACATGTTAAGAGATGCATCTCCTAACGAAACAGAAAAGCCAAATAACGTCATATCGATTGACCTATCCGGCTTTGAGTTAATTGGTATGTTCTAATTCACTCAGTTAATCAGATTGCAGCTGCGCGATCGAACGCCTGTACATTATGTGAGCTGTTTTCACGAGTGCACTTTCTAATGCCCCTCTGTAACGAGATTCGTACTCCTTTATAGCTATAAATTTAGAGCCTCTGTAGCTTAATTAAAACTCGTCTCGTTTTTCCAATAAACGCTGTTGCCGCACCTACTCTTTTTCTCGGTTCTGGGTCAGCGATTGAGCGCGATATATATCAGTACACTTAAGACATGGTGTAACCATTTAAGTTTCTGGTATCCCGTAATTTCGTTTCCGCTCGTGAAGTGCACCGTGTACAACAAAGCCACATTCACTTTTACAGAGTTCTGAGACACAAATATACTCAAAGAACCTACAGGCTGTCGTCACATCAGCAAAATGCACTTATTGCAAGGTACTGTCTGATCCGGAGCTTGGAATGGATAAATGGGGGATAATCAATAAGATGACGATAGAACAGCCGAGCTTTGAATGCCCGTATGCCCAATGTTCGCGTTGCGTTGCGCTTCGGTAGCGGAACCGCTGAACAGCGCTTGAAAAATGGACGACATAGCTAAAATCCAACACTTATTCCGTCCATGAACACTATAAATTCAAATGTTTTTAAATGTTTTTCAAGGTATGGAAACAGTTCTTTAAAATCAAGACCCTTTCCAAGACTCGAAACTCCGCAAGAATATCCTTACTCAGGCTGTATAGCCAGTAGGCGTCTGTGTTAGCCAATGACATATTGCTGTGGTTGACAATGACATCAAAGAGTATTGGGTCAACTGGGGGATGGAACATAACTTTGTGGAAGAAGCAAAGAGTTGGTATTTGATGTGAAAAGTAGGCTCACCGAATATAAGTGTTGCGAATGTTAGTGCCTTTGAAGAATGACCCAGAATCTTCAGTGATTTCAGCCCGGCAAACGATTTCATCTAAAGAACCGGAATATTGAGGTCAATTGTAAACAGACATTAATTTCAAAAAACGATAGCCAACGACAGTGTGATAGAACAACCGTGATAGACATTGATATAAACCCCAGTGCAGATATCTGATTATAATGGCTCGGAAAAGCTGTTGATCCTACTGAATTTGTAAAATGCAACAGATAACTGAAAAAATGGCCAAGTCACATTAATCGCGGTTCACTGATTTTTTTGTCTGTACCTCAAATCCGGCATACATATACCATATTGCTTGATGACACACAGCAAACGCAGCTAGCTGAACGTTGTCTTACTAATGAAAACTGATGAATCAAAAGAGGCAAAGTACGTACACTTGGCTTTAGGTACAATAATCAGAGACGATATCACTGAGTTATCTCACGATCACGGACGAAGTCAATGTACTTGCATGTTTTCAATTGTGCATGTTACATCAGGCAACCACAAACGCGTACTCTGTAAACACAGGAGCTGTAGTGAACGAGTGTAAACTGTGAGAAGCCAAGCTTAATTTGCTAGGATGTACCAAATGAAAATGATTCACCTCATTTTGGTTGGAAAACGTCAAGGTCTATGCTTTGAAAAAAATGTATGGAATCTATGTCAACGCTCAGTCTGGACAAGCTTTCATCAAAAAAGACAGAAGGAAAGTCTACAAAGGTTAAAGCCTATCCTAATGGATACATAAATTTACTTTTTGGATGCAAATAAAAACCGAATATTAAATATCTGGTGGACACAAAAAAGCTGGCAAGCCTGCCGCTAGTTGACGAAACCATGTAGTCTGTACAGATAATTCAAGCGCACTCCACCGACAAGAAATATGTTCCGCGAAGTGCAAATCTGTTCCCTTAGTGAAGGTGGTTTTTCTTAGAACGTCAGCGACGTGATCTAGCGATTAGGACAAGGTTATCTTAGAATCACTGACAAGACAAACAGGCACTTACGATTAACACTGCAGTCTCACTAAGAATGTGCACTTGATTAAGCGTCTCTCGTTGGCAACCACATTACCACGGCAAGGCAAAACAATATCTAAGAGCAATTCAGACCAAAAGATGGAAAGGAAACAAAAAGTAAACTCAACAGACAACATCCAACAGGTACGCAGTAGCATTTCAGAGAAGTGCTGGAAAGTTGTCTGACTATTCGGATCTAATCAAGAGCTAAAGGAGGACAAGTCCAACTCGGGAACTCTAAAATGGTGGGACAGCATTATAATCTAGGCCTGAATTTACGCTCAGAACCCAGACACAAAGTGTAATATGGAGAAGAATAGTGTGTTTTTAGGGGATATCGGTTAGTTCGGTGGGCTAAGTGCCTACGAAAATTGGTTAGGTGTCGTTTATAGACTGACTAGTCTACGGTTCATATTGCATTTGCGTCAACAGCTTCAAATGTTCAGATACCGAAACGAAATCCCTTATACCACTCGCGAACATCAGAGCTTCTTTCTGAGTAAGTTCAGTCTACAGACGTCTACCTTAAAGAGGACCATTCTCGTCCTGTTTAATGAAACAACCACTAAGTAGGGAAGGTGATAAAGCGGACAATTCAAAATCTAACATGAAAAAATCCGCCCCACAATCATCGCACAGATAAACACGGTTAAGTTCGATGAGACTGTCGTACTAGACAAGGGTCACTCCAACCCTAAAAGAGTTCCGTGTGTGACACTGAATGACATATTTCTTCGAATAAGACATCCAATACAAAAATCAATGTATCTCGTAAGTTTTTTCAGGACGGAAGTGTATTTATTTACAGGGATGGGTGACTGATGAAAACAGTCCTATACAACATGCACTGTGTAGGCGTAGTTTCAGGTCACCGTCTATAAACTTATCGAACGATTTTCAGCTTTTATGCGATACACCCAACCACATGATATTAACAGGTTACGCTAAACTAGGCAATAGATAGCTCAGACTCAAACCCACAACCATATGCAGAGCAGTTGACATCGTTACCACTGAGTTAGCCGGAGCGCATTCACAACATCGCAATCGTCCGAGGTCGCGTGTGTGACTGTGTTCAGCGACATTATCCCAACATATAACAAAGTGCTGCTTACTGGTAAATAGAGGGATATTTTAGTCCGTTGCAGGTTGAACACTACTCACAATTGATTACACATCTCGCGTTCCCACAGACTTTCCAGCCAGCCCCCTTTGAAAAGAGGCAGATTCGAGTTTCGCTTTTGTGAGAGCGCATCAGTAGTACATATCCTTGCCACTGTCGGGACTAGAACCCCGGCAATGATCTCATGAGGCAACCGTGCTGACGACCGCATTACTAACCCCACGTTAGGCAGGAGTGATTTATCATACGTTAACGATCAGTCACATTCGATTGTGGCAAGGATATACACTAATGACGAGCACTAACAAGAGGGAAACTCGGGCATGGTACTTCTTTCCGAGAGGGGCTGACCCGAAAGCCTGTGAGAATGTGACGCCTGCAACCATAGGTGAGCGACAAGTTGCAAGACTGAAATACGGCACACACAGAAAGAAATCGTACTGTATCAAATGTGTTAAGAAGACAAATAATGTTCGCAACAAGCCAGCCTCGTTTTAAAACGTACCGGAGGATGTTTTGCCAAATGATCCATGCTACCCCACAAAAACAAACTGTAGAGTACGACCGCTGAGACCAGGTGGGCAGAAAGCCAAAAATGACCAACCCGAGGTACGCCCGCAAATGGTTCGTCCGGCTTATGTCCCACCGGTGGTTGTGGTTCCTTCAGACCGCTTCGTACCATTAGCCAGCCCAACAAACCCTGGGGAATATAATTGAAACGGACGTACCGACAGACTGACACACAGCACCTTCAGGATTTTGTCATATGGGCAGCAGTAATACAATAAGCACATCGAAAATGAACAAAAAACCGTGAAGACAAACATAAGAAGCACTAAATGAATCAGATTTCAAAGCAAAAGCACGTCCCACAACAATCCCAATGGCATATTTAAAAGCGAATGAGTATCGTGAGGCCGAAACAAATCTAGGCGCGGAAGCTATTAAACATCAACCCCGCGCTAAGCACAATTCACACAGCTGTCACTCTTATTCAGGGGGAGGGGCTTGGCAATATGTTGGACCAGGCAATTCAGCACTCCAAAACACTAACAAACCGTACTTTGGCTGATGTGGCACTCAGACCAATATTACTGCCGCATTTAAATACATGCAAGGCGGTTTACGTGTCACGTTCAACCGATGCGGTCATACGATACATACCGTCACACAAGTGCACATCCACACAGCTTAATGTTTGCCAGTACTGAAACGATACATCACCGTGACGGGAATATGGTTAATGATTTAGTACATCGAATCAGGCTCGACTGCTAAACGGTAGCACCACAAGATGTCTTACTTCGACAAAGCATGCTAGATCACTGTGGGTCACGAAATCCTCAAAGCTTCAGGACCCCTGGGTATTGATTTACTTCTTCGAAATTCAGCTGCAGTTTGCCACCAACATTTTTTAGTTCACCAATAAGACACGAATGTAGTCAACTCATGGTAGGTTATAGATGCGCATAAGTAACTTTAGGGGACCGGGTTTGTAGGGGCAGTTAATTGCAATATGGGGCCATAGCAAACAGTTGCAGTGTGGCCCAGCACAAAACCTTAACGAACGTAAAACAACGATCGCTGAGATGCACGTATATGATAGGACAAAAGATAGATTAAATGGTTGTCTGTGAAAAAATTTGTGTGGAATGTTAGCACCAAATACCAATCATATTCAAAATTATTGGTTTTATCGTAATAAGGTGTACGAAACCAATGAGGCTGTCTACGTCGCAGTGTATAACTGAATACTGGAAAGTATATCGCATCGAGGTAATCTACACTTTTGCGTTTCGTTGTGACAATCGTAAGCACAAAGCACCAGAGGACATTACACACTTACAAACAAACATTCGAAAGTGACTTCAATGGAGCAAGTAGGGTAAAACTTCTGTCCGGTTTCTTATATTTCCTCAAAACATCCGGCTGGTCTCAAGTGTGTTCTGTTGTTAGTATCTATTGCTAAAACTTACTTATGAGCAAGTGTCTGATTTACATCAGCG
>JTDE01021965.1:30310-46084 GCA_014338405.1 Paragonimus skrjabini miyazakii | reverse complement strand
GTGCATAGTCTATCGTTTGACATCGAATAAAATGAAAATAAAACGTATTTCTGTTGGGCGTTCCGATAAGAAACATTAAAAGAAAAACGTTTTGAAACTCTCTCTGGTTAGATTAACGAATGATGCGAAAGTTGGCTTTCTTCAGGCGATTACAAACTCAGCTTTTCAAACCGAACACCGCACATGCATGATCCTAGCTCTCGCATTTACACAAGCCTTTCGGTTAGCGACAGATTTGAGATTCATTTTTATCAGAGCTCATTAGTAGTGCATATCCTCGTCCATATCGGAATGTAAATTCCACTCCTCGTATTTGTGAGAATGACCTGTTGACCAAAACATCCTTAGCCGTGCTCAATGGTTTAGTGAAGACAGTGGTTTCAATCAAATCATGAAGTCTTGATCAAGAGTTATCGAATGCATCGAACAGATTGTTTTTATCCTACTTTCGAAAATATCGGGAGGGCTGAGCAACACACACACACAAGGTTGCGACTGAGTGTTTGGACATGATAATTTGATCACGCAAATTCCGAAATTACTGGCGTTGTGTTAATAGGCTAGTCGCATAATCACGAGGGCTGGTGGCAAAATTCTGTCCAACAGGAGAACGTGCACTACTGGTGAGCTATGGTAGAGACCAAACTCGGGTTTAGTGTTTCAATACGAAGTGGGTCAGCCGAACGGCATGCTTGAATGATTATGAGTGATGTTCAATTTAAAATAATCGGAATTCCCGCACTTCGATCAACGAATTCGGCGTTACACTTAATAGCACACCGTTTCGCGTCTCATAAGTGTCTCACTGGGAATTTGTGAAATTTACTGATGAAACACAGTTCACCTCGGACGGTGTTGAGATGTGTAAATGTCTTAGTATGGTCTTAGAAAGAAGATGATGTGTACTCGTAAGAAGCTCAATGCTGTGCTCACCAGTTGTCCAGTTCTGCCGTTCTGCGTGGTAAAAGATATGTCGGTTAATATACGTATACACACTGGACAGAATGTAATTGCCGGACACTAAGTCGCATGTAGCAACAAGGGTTTTTTCTGTAACGACAGTGCCCTAACACACGCAACTTGAGTCTCAAAGTGCTGATTTTACATCGAGGCTTTATAAGCTTATAATCGGTACTAAACACGTGAAATCTTCCGCAGCACTAATTCCAGGCATATATGAAAAGATGCAAAGAACTATTGTAGCAAAAGATCGTTCAGTAAAACATGATCTTTATCGTGCTACACTCACCTTCCCACGTCACGCGCGCGCTTGTGTTTATAAACGGAAATTCCAACCCATAACACAGTGGCGGTTTCCACTTGAACGTTGTGTGCATTTCTGCCTGTTTTGTGTGCGTGGTTGATGCTTTCTGCCGTGGGTATTTTTTTACCCACCGTTCCTTGTCCGTTGGTCTAATTTTATTGAGTCTTGGCACATCCGGTCGTCCTTGTGAGCCTATGGCCATACCTTACCGTCACTCTGACATTAAACTGGCCACTTTGGAAGTAACAGGCGAATCACAAGAGTAGGGGATTTCCTATTCCACTATCACGAAGCTTCGCGTAGAGTGATAAATGGTCTGCTCGATCGAAGGCCATAGAGAAGTTTAGAAAAACATCAGCTACCTTTGTCTGACCATTCCGAGCGCCAAGTAAATTAAAAACACACAAGGATCGGCATTGAAATCCATGTTGACTCCCAGGCAGATCGAATGAACGGTTCGGTCGTCAATCATACTGTGCATGGCCTTTGAGGCAACCAGTAATTTGCGGACCCAGTGCTATGTTAGGTGACATTGTACACATCTTCCAAATTTTTAGAAGCTTGCCCACTCGGAAAGACCGAGTAAAAAGGAAGCGTATTATTTTTGACAACTCCTCAATACAATTCCTTGGTGTAGTATGATAGGCGAGATCAGGAACACGGTGTGCGGCGGGAAAACAGTTGTTTAATGACATATGTAGTGCTGGTACTACATGTGTGAATTGGCCCTATTGAAATGGTAGCAAACGAACCCGGTTATTAGCGTCTTCTCTACTCGAGAGATGGCGTGACGACGTCCGATGATGAATGTTATAGTGTTGTCGAATAGTTTTGTATTGATACAAATTTTGTTGGTCATTTGTAGCTGGTACTGACGTTTATTGGTCCCCACAGCTGTCACTTGGTTAGGGACAATACAGTTCGCACCGAACATATTTCTAATTCTATTCACCTGATACGTGTTCCATTCTTGTTTCTTTACTGTCTTGTGCAGTTGGTTTTTATTCTCGGGTCTCCTAGATTGTCTGATCTAAAACTACTTCTCAGTGAATCTAGTTGTAGTGTCCACAACAAATTACCAGTGATCACTAAGTGATGGATACGCTGAGATATCGGGCAAACACAGATGGCTAAATTTTGTGGTCAAGTTTATCCTTTTCGCTGAGTACAATTCTTTATGAAGTTTCAAAACTGGAGAGTGTGTCAGCCTCATTTATTAACTCAAAATGATGACCTTATGGTCATGGTGACAAACAGAGATACTGATCCGAATGCCATTATTGATATACTTCGTGCTGATTAGGATTCAATCTAGTCCTTGATGTTTCTGAGCGACCGTCCACCACACCACCCCTCTGACACTTTCGGTTAGATGAGAATTAATAACTTCATTGTGGAACTCATAAATAGCTGATGCACGTTTAGAGTGAACCTTAGTGATGTTGGAGTCAATCTCATGGTAACTGTATCACCCACGATTAGAATTTGTGCGAATTCTGAACAGGCAAGCCTGTCTACAGTGTATGCTTATTGATTACTAGCATTTCTGACTTCGAAAATAAGTCCACTGGGTTTAAATGGAACATAGCCATTGGCGATAACTGGTAGGTCTTTCATTCGTTTTACAGTATATAAATCCGTGTTAGGGACATTCAAGCTTGACCGCCCAACATAAGATGACTGTTTTTGATGAAGTGGCAATGTGATTAAGAAAGGAATCTGATAAAGTTCTGTAGGTAAAAATTATTGTGACCAGTCAGCATTAGTTCGTCAACGTTTTCTTAATAGCATAAGAGAATACAACTTATCCAGCCTTAAAAGTTGACAAAATTAAATAAATTCGGCCCCTCCATTAGTCATGCTATCAAATAAACGTTGCCGAAATTTTGTACATAAAGGCTTCAGCTTGGGATTTTCGGTGGAGGTGAAGTCTCCACGCTTTAATGGACAGTGAATGCACTTTATAATCACCCTCTAGAACATGGTACCTCTACTAACAAATGGTGATTCCATTGGCTGTTTCACTAAGTGAGCACCATAAGCCTTAGACTACAGTATGCACCTGATGAGATGCAGCGAAATGTGCTCGAGAGATACATTGTACAAAAAACTGTTTCTGACTTCTCTGTTCAAATTTGTTACGGGAAAAGGTTGCTTTGTTTGAATTAGTTCTAGTCCAGTCTGAAATTAGCTACAGCGACCGGGAGGTCCCGTAAGAAGGACCGACATCCAATACACTACGGTGGATTACTCGTCGATAAAAATCTGAAAAACATTCATATTCTTAAAAACAGCAGTGAAATAAGCCTCTCTGTAAAGCACTAGCTGTCATTGTGTGCTATCAGGTACATACTTGAAAAAGTTGATACCGAATTTCTGTCCAGCATTCTACTAGAATTACACATAGAATCATGAACACAGAATAGGTAAGTCAGTGTTTGTGGTTCAGATCGATAGGCCTGAAGAAACCATAAGATTGTTGGTGACAACAACGCAATTGCGCAGCGTACACCAGCACTGTAACTGTTACTCAGAATGATAAGCAGCACCACTGACTCAAAAACGTGATTGTTATGAATAATAATTTATACTATTCTAACTAGAACTGTATGAAGTCACATACAAGGTTTCGTAATAAAGTGACCGAGATAAACATTTCGTACCAACTTAAAATCTCGGGTGGATGCAATCGATCGTCCAGTACATCACTCAAGTACTTCACATGCCGTTATCATTCGAGGCAGATCAATCACTGTGAGTCTACGTGACCAGCTGAGTATCACAATAAGTTGCAGATAAATACTTACGCACAACAATATGTTTTAGTTGTTTGCGAGCAAGCTTGTATACACACGAGTTAGCGACTCCTGTAGATTGATGAGGTCAGTAAACAGAGGGACAGATATTTGACCAACTTTTTCCACATACTGGAACAGAAGAACTATTGTATTATTATATGTCGTCTCTCCTCTGCTGTTAATACTGTTATCTCATACAATACACGAGGAAGTAAGCTGAATGACGATAATACCGGTTTTTCCTTCGTTGGCACGTCATGACATGCAATTCACAAGCCTTGTTACATAAACTTTAAGCTGTGTCGAACTGTTACAAAACGGTGTCACATAAATCACACATGATATACGAATTTTTTCTTCTTTGTCTGATTCATAAGTTATGCTAGCCATTTTTAGGTCTGTTTATTATACGTGACTAAGCTAAATCGCACTCGGTACTAATTTGTGCACGTATTTGAGACGAGGGTTAAAATCAAACTTAGACGAACAATGTGGAAGTTTTTCTGTGCCAGACCCACGTCGTTTCTCTACTGACCGTACAACGGTTTACTAGGGTGGATTAAGTCATTTGTGTCACCGGTGATCTGTTGTGATGATCACCTGCAAAGTTGAATGGAGAGTTTGCAACTGCATTGATTCAATATCAGTATGCACAAAGCTCAGTGAAAAACTACAAACGAAAGGCAATTCGAATGGGTGTAAACAAAGAATCTTATCGTTGTACTGCCATAGTTGCTGGTAATTGGGATCGGGAACTACTCGGAACAAGAAAAAATGTAGGCGTGCATGACAGCAGAGATAAGCTCCGGAACAAAACCGTTCTACTTACAATATTGCACTGAACTCGACGAACACGTTGTTTTCTCCCAGCCTACCAGATAAACCCGATGTCCCATTGAAAACTTTTGCAAGAGAAGGCAAGTGAAATAATGTACTTAGGTGCACGACATTAATAGTTAAAAGTGGAGTATGGAAATATTTTCAGGATCCATATATAACCCCACAAAAAGAGCCCAGAATATCCTCTACATAACTGTGCAAATATTCCAGGAGGAACTAATCGGAACATCTGTGGTAATCGAAGAAACATTGGGCTGAAACATCAATTTTGGTTGCGTCCACCATACAGTCTCACTATTGTGGTAACTTCCATAGGTACTAGTCACTTGAAGCAATATTTGCGTTTCCCTACCTATGCCGATTCGCCGTACCACTGGGATAGTGACCGTACTGTAAGCTACCAAGACTGACTAGCTAAACCAAACATTTAACTTGTCAGTACCTGTGTTTGAACAATTGGCTATCGGCCCGCACCAAGCTTAATTTGGTCTACGATGCCATTAAGATACGGAGATCGGCGAGATTAAGAAGATTTGGACGACAGGACCTGTGAGCCTTTTATCAGAGAATTGGTTTAATGTTGCCGATAATCCGAGTTTTCCACTTAGATGCTGTAGTGTGAATCTCGATTAGCCAGTGAAAATAATCTCAAAGTAAAATCAGCCCCCACTCTCTTGTGAGTTAAAGCTGAACTTAAAATCCTATTTGGTCATTTGATGTCTGCATTACAAACTTTGTTGAAGTGTATTTACAGAACAGGAATAGGATTATGGTTTGTACAGTAACAATTTTCGGACCGACGGATTTGCTTCGCAACCGATTAACACAGTCAGTCCTCTAAGCCAGATCCACTAGCTAGAATGATAAGGAAGACGTGTATAGAAAGAATTTAGCTAAGCAAAAACAAAGAGAGGAATAAAAGAAAATGTAAATCTCACATTCACACATCTGATGCATCCAGGTTGTCACAAGCTAATTCAAACCTACCTGGGGAAGTAGTCAATTGGAATCACTTGAGTATGTTGGTTAAATTTAATACAAACTGGATAAATTGTAAATCGGTCGACAGTACGTAACGTCATGTTATTACACATCACCCTATTTTTTTACGCGACTAAATTCATTTGTTGTGGTAACCATCTATTCAGCGTTTTACAAACTTCCCCAGCCCAAAAGTAAACCATTTTCAGATGATCAAATACCTCGCTCAATATGTGACTCAAATACATTTGCTGCTGGGGAATGTATGAGAGGCCATCGTCTCAGATCGTAACACAACTACCCAGTATTTCACTATAGTGGCTAATTCAAGTTGTACGAGCAGCGATATGAATGACGACCTGGTTGCAATAATACCTGGACATAAAGATAGGATCAGTACGAATGAAATTTGTCCGAGAAGTTCAGGGAATGTTACAGAGTACAAATACTAGCTTAGTGATTACGAAGACATTTAAAACACCGTGAATAACCAGATTTCATAATGCAGTTGTCGCCGTACAGAAACATTAGTAATGCCTTAACGTCATAAGGGAAACAGAGGCAGAAGAGTTTTGAAGACGAGCGACTGTAGCACACAAAATGGAGCAAATAACTTCACTTGATTCCCAGTGGTGGATACATCAAAGTCCAAAATGAGTACTTTCAGAAAAATACATGGTTATTTCTACAAGTCAGGTGAAGCCGCTGTCAACTTAATTGAATCCAACTTCAAGACAACTCAACCCCGTATCACCTCGAGTGAAGTAATCAATCCTGACACGCTGGCCTGAATGTGTGGTGGGACGTGTGAGTTCCTTCCGGTAGGCATCCAAGACCACAGTCGTCCCAAATGAAAAGCTCAACACCGTCTGTCCGAACATCAGGACGATTTCGATTGTGTGTTACTGTTAATAACTTGTTGACTTGACCTTGCCTGAGCGTGAGTGTAGTCGCAGCAGTTCAGTGTTGGGCCGTTATTTACCACAGCCGGTTGACGGGACGTCGAAATGTGGTTGCCTAGGTCATTGGAGTGAAATGTAAGATTGAATCAAATGCACGTCTGATTCTACTATATGCAGTAGCCGATTAATCTGTGCATCAAGTTAACCATAATCAAAATTAAGACTGGGAGTGAGGAATTTCTTGGGAGAAATAATTAATAGTCTATAAATTCATATAGTACTTTAAACTAGTGCTTTCTAATGAAACGGTGCATGACAATTGATACTGGTTCCTCGAGCTGTTGTGCGACTGCAGATTCCGCTGGTTGTACATTCTTTTCTCCGACCTAGTTTGAAATGCGCCCTTTCACTCTCGCCTATAGATAGAATTCGCTTCCGTCAATGAGGGTTGATTCACAACCACTTTTGTATTTGTGAATGTTGAAGTTGCTAGACTCGTCAGCTGCAAGTTTCATCAATCGTGCATTAACGAGCCACTAGCAGAGCTATTAACTAAATAGAGAAGATGCATTTAGTAAATCCGTGTAAAGCGCCTTGATGTTGTATGTTTGAATGTTTACGTAGCTGTTTTTAGTGGTTAGGTCCTCTCGCCTTTTCCTTTTTTCCTATCCATTTGTATATAGGGTTTTATTTTCTCTTCGTGGTTGTGTGACAGTTAAGCATCAGTGTGAACCACTGATGTATTACTGTCTATGACGATAATTATGATGATGAAGAGACTAAAGTCACCCCCTCCCTCGAATAGAATTAGTGGGACCAATTTCTTCGTTGGAGCTGTTTGATGACACTTTGCATGCTGAATTTTATCTACTAAACGCGCGACTTTGTATGCCGCGACGATGGCTAGCTTAAATTGAGTTGATTCATTTCATACTGTCCTTGACTCCATACTCGATAATAGGTTCGGCGACACCAGTATAAGTTCACTTCATTTTGAAACGAGTTCGGTTATACGAATATCCAGTTGGTATGTTTTACGAGTCAAACAACATGAAATTAACACGTATCAGAATAACCAAACTTCAACAAGAAAAAGTCTATTAATAATGTGTCAATACAATAACAGCAAAGTAGTTTTTGCGATCTATCTTTTAAGTCGTAGCGAGTGGGACAGTTTTCCCGTTGTTGGTAAAATGGTGAAACAAGTGAGATTTTTTCTTTTAGGTAAGTCCAGCACTTTGGCTTAACATGACAGAGACTGTTCGCATTAACCAGGCGCTATATGGTTTCATAAAGCCAACACTACAGTCGACACGGCCCCACCGTCACTAACTTGGCGTCGCTACGCCCGTTTGTTCAAAAGATTGCAACTGCATAAGATTTGGATGCCACTGTCACCCGATAATTTGACAGGTAGCAGGCACATATGCTTTCGCTGGTGCAACAAAAAAAGTATCAATACGATGGTGATATGAGCGGTTGGTCACTTGCGACCGGTAGTAGTGAGCGCAAGCTTCAGAAGCAGCAGAGAAGAGCAAACAACTAACGATGCCAATGACAAACTGCTTGTCAGACAGAGGTGTTCAGGTTGTGTACACTTCGTACCTGACTTACTAGATTGCTCGGCGGAACTCAGACAGCTGGCTCATGACACTCACCCTCCAAACTCATACGGAGACTAGGTCATCAGTCGACATTAGAGAGAATGAACAGAGCGTCCCTGTTTACTGTATTTACTGAACCGAATCCGTCCGAAGCTGCATGAACGTTTTGCAATTCTGCCTAATCTGAGGGTGCTGTGAAACACCATCATCAAGTAAGTTGTTTCCTCTGAGACATGTGGTGCACTGTGGCTCCAACAAGTACTGTGGAGTAAAGACACAATCTTCGATTGGATCACTTAGTGTTTCCCGTATACAGCAACCCCCCTACCCGATGACAAGGAACCTGCCGTAATCTGTTGCGACCCGTGTGGCCAATGAGAAATAGAAAAAGCTAACACGCGAATGTACGATATATGAATGACGAACACGAACGTACTGATACCCAAAACCTCAGAAAAACACGTGAGACCTCGACCTTTAGCCGACGATGTATTTACTCCCAAACTAAATTCAACATAGTAGACCATCGTATGCGTATATATACATAAATAATGTAACATATAAGCCGGACGTTTACACTCTGATTACCCGTAACATTTGCAGACCAACTCTGGAACGACGTGGAGAAACCGAGGACAACATTCTTCCGAAGTAGGGGTTCCAGCACCAGTCACAAACGAAAACGAAAACGGCTCCAATAACGCAGCAGCACGCTGGTCACACAATTCAACTTCAACCTGTGCGCGCTTACTGGTTTCGACTGCACGTTACAATATATATATATATATATATATATAACGCATGACCTTGAAGAATTAAAGTTCAATTGATCCAGTATTAGAGAAATCGATCAATCAGAAAACGATGAGGAGACGTATCCCAAAATTGGGTTTCAGCACGGTATTACATGAAAAGACAAACTTTATAGTCACAAAATGCTTCTCGAATCAGTGTCTGGAAATCAACCATTTTGAGAAAAGTAAACTATCCTAATATAATGCGCATTTCTCATTCCCTCACTGTGGACGAGTTTAATATTCCGGTGATTGACTGGACATTACAGTCTCAGTTGAATTGACAAACCGGATTCTCAACTTCCTTTTCGAGGTAAGGTGCAGATACATGTTAAAACCGTTAATTAGCATCGTGAGGAGCGAAACGCCTCTTTGTTTGACATGAGTATCGTAAACCAAAGCTAATGAGTAGACCAAGTAGATAAACCTTCGATTAAGTCCGTTACTACTATCAGCTACCAGTGGAAATGTTTACCGTCTGTAACCTTAACAAAGCTGATCCTAGCGGCCAAACAATCACCCTGGTTCACCTTTTATTGAATCCGAACCAGTTGGTGAGAGCCACCGTGCATTTTATGATGCTACTCCTAAAGCGGGAGACTTGTCCACACGATGCAACATGACCATTCTATAGTCTTACTCTACTATCGTGTCGAATACAGCATCTTCTTCGTGAACATTTCGACCTATTCATAAAGCATAAAATCCACAGAAGGTCCGAAAGTTTTTCACACTGGTAGAATTAATTGTAGGTGAATGGCCTGTTAATACGCCCTGTTAGAACAAGGAAAAGGTCCTGTTGAAAGTACGCGCACCTAAGAACTTTACATTCATCTGCATGTGCTGGCAAATAAAAAAAAGCTCTCTGTGTTTTCTCTGTTACTAATGAAAGGGAGACGTTTATCCCCCCAAGTAGTTGCGGAGTTATTCAAGGAGTACTACTCAGTTGTTAACAGTATTGTATCACCGATTTGGCATCGTATGTTACCATCAGCCGCCATTCTGATAGTAGACTGCATTGTATTTGATGTGAGGGCGTTTCCCATTAAAGGCTAACCCATGTAGAATGATGAATCCAGATAAGCCACACCTTACGATCCTTATTCTGGTGGAACCCCTTTAAAAATTAAACAAACTGGAATGCTGAACCCTCGTTCTGTTTAAAACATAAGGAGTAACCGCAGTTACTTCCATTTCTAAAGTGAATGATCATCATTCTGTTGCCACTTGTCGACCAGCCAGCCTGGCGTCTGATGTAAGACCACGGAGCGTATATTAAAGTGAGCCGTAATCAGACGGTTCCCACTGAATGATCGCTTCTTCTGTACTCAGCAAGGTTTCCTTTCCAGTCAGTTATGCCTAACCGGTATGATTATATTCATAGATAGCCAAACAGAGGCCAGGGACAACTGTAATATTCTAAACGTTGTCTTCTCTGATTTTTCCGGGGTCTCCCACAGAATTTTACACATACAACCCGAAAGCTCACAGTATTCAAAGTGAGTCGCTGATATTGCATACATCCTTCATTAACAACGAAACTTTAGGGTGAAAACAAGGATTGGATCACTCTTCTTTTTGATTAACCATCGCAGGGATCCCCTAACGATGCTTGCTTGGTCATCTGCTATTTAGTATATAAACAACTGACCTTCCAGACTTTATTTTTGGCAACGGTCATCCTCGTGCTGAGGACTCCAAGACAAGGAAACCAGTTATGCTAGTACATTACAGAGTGGTTCTGACAGTATGAAACTCTAGTCAGACAAATATAAGCTCTTACTCAACGACAGTAGATGTGCCCATACGTTCGCCAATAAACGCCTCCGTGGTATATAAAGAATAAAGTTCAACCGATATATCGAAATCTGATTTGATAAAAGACATGGGCAACTGAATGACGTCTAGCTTATCTTTCTCGTATCATCATGAGGCGACCGATGAGAGGGGACTTAAAGCACAGAATGAAAGTGAACCTTCTCTCATGCAGGCAGTAAGAAACTTCGAGAGGTTTGCGGGGTTTATGGAAGGCTACCGTCTGAGTGTTCTAATTGGATCATATATACAAGCATAAAACAAAAGTATACTCGCCATTGAGCGTATTCATCAGATGATTATCAAACTGAGCACGGGCCTAAATCATGTTTCGTGGGGGTCAAAACTTGAATTTGTCGATCTTCATTCATTTGAATATCAAAGACTCCGATATGACATGAGCCTTACATCTTTGGCGTAGAGCTGTCAGAGCAGCTGTTTACTCTAGTGGCTGGTAGCAAAGGACAACAGTACGACAAGGTTTGTACGCTGCCACTTCAAGTCTCTATGAGAACATATCTATCCTTACAAATTTACCGGTCACTAAAAAGGCAATCCATTCAAGGTTGTTAGGTCAACTACTATGGATCATTTTGAAAAGTTATTAGATTCCTGTTTGTTTAAAATATGACAAAAATCACTGCACCCTTGATACTAGCTATATTTCTAAAAAGTTTCGTTGTACTGTGTTATTAATGATTACCAGGAGGATCCAGAAACGCTTACCAAATATCAGAAGGATAAACTGTTTGAATTCGAGTCATATGAATCCCTAGTTTTGAACCTATGTACAAGACATTCAAAATCGCTGACCTTTATGAAGTCGTGTATTCATTAATAAGACCTGCAGAAACACGCTGCACACCTATATGTAATCGATGTGGTGTGGCAAGCGAAGTTGGGTTTTTCAGTTAGACAGTGTGTGACAGCAGTGTGAATCAGCTATATGAGGGTGTAACACAAAATAGCAGAGCGTCCAGTTCATTCGAGCATGGAACTGCTTATGCAACCATGTTAGACGGTCCTCATTCGTTTACTAGTGCAGCTCTAAGAAATACGTACTATGTACGCAGTTAAACTAAAAAACGGTAGAACGAAAACAGGCCGATCAACATAGGCATATACAATGGAGAGTGGGGCACAAACTTTGAAGCTAGTGTATAAGCTAATTTACCGTCAGAATTTGCGATTGTTTGTTAGGATTATCCAAATGAGACTAGTATGTTAACGGCTGTTTTAGTGGAATGTTGCACAGGTTGTCGACTCGATGAATACCTCTCTTGGTTTGCATCGTTCCTAGTCCAACGTTACAGACTAGAAATATCTCTGGAGTGCACCGAACGATTCAATTGACACACTACGCTTACTGTTAGATTCTGTCAAATGGTTTAGCAGATATGGTAACATTGGAAGAGACCAAGTTGCGAAAATTATCGACTTCGGCTGAATTCGAGCCACTGACAGAAACAGCAAGCCTAGACACGACAAGCGATCTATCAGCTGAGCTACAGAGCCATTTTGGGTTAGTCAAAAACTAAAATTACAAATTGTTGTTCAGCAACTCTGAACTAAAGATGCGCTTAATTATGGATAACTCTTAAGACCAGTCTATGCAGATATATGTAGGATTCATGGGAAATTTGCAGACTGTACGAAGCTGGGGAAGCTTATGAACATAGGAATGTGTACCGAACTGATTACAAAGAAAAAACAAGCAAAAGGTTGTTTCAGTTTCAGAAGGTCAGAAATAGAAAGACTACGAAAGAGAAATTCGAAGAACAGCGGGGGAAATAAGAACTCAGTTACTGGCTATCAAACATAATAATCGCATTGCAAATGTACAGCTGAAAACAGCTGACTAGCATCAACAATGAGAGTGTGAGAGTATCTTCATTCCACTGCAGTGATTTCGATGATAAAGTTACCTGAACACTCGATTTGGTGTCTTCAATACGTGCATCAAATCTGCATCTGAATTCAGTTACTTAGCGTCATAACTCTTTTTACATTTGTAACTTGTACCTTCACAATAACAGTAATGTCCCCTACGTAATAAGGACGTCAAATTTGAATATTTGTCCCAAGGTGAAGGCACGCTAGCAAACTGGATACAGTAGTAATGGAGTTTGAGTGAAACTGTCCAAACAGCCTGGTGAGGAACCGAAGTAACGAGTCGGCTTTCTTGACCACTGAAGCACTGTTGGTAGACAGAAGATCACTTGAGACAGTCGTGCCCAAGTCGAACTCGTGTGTCACGATACCTAGTTTTTCGTTTCCTAGACAATACTCTGAGCTACCCCAGTGGTATGGATGCATCACTTCACATGTAGTTGTGTTAAGTAAGAACCGGGGATTTATGATCCAGAGATGTAATTCGTCAAAACCATTCCGTTGCCTCTCACCTTCAGTCATTTTGTCCACTATGTGCTGATTTTTGGCGGCAAGCTGCGAGAGATTTCTAACATAAACTGAATTAAGAGTAGAGGACTCAGTAGGGGATTCCGCAGTACTCCGCAGATCATTCAGTACCAATAGGAAATACCACGTTTACTTTGACAATACACTGTCCTTACATGCTAGCCTTTCTTTTATCAGTTAATGCGTATAGATCTTCATAACTTAGTGTGATAATGTTGGTTCCTGCTGTTGTATCTTGATGTTAACTAGTGAAAATCGTGATAATAAATACACAGTTGATAACAGACGGTACAGAACTCAAATGCCAAATTGACTGAACTAAAACCAACCATTCCGTTTGCAAGTCAGCTGACTGGCCAGTCAAAACAGGCCACGTGTGTCAAGGGATTGGGCACCACGTGTTTCTATGCGTGCTCATTGATCGGCACTTTTAAACGACGTCTGCAAACCCTTACGACAGTCATGTAAGGAACCAGCATGAAAAATTATGGTCAAAAAGCGTGTACACAAAACAGCAACCGCATTCATTGTTGGTGGAATTTTCATTCTACTCGGTTCTACATTTCTCATTTTCGGAGCCATCTCATGGGGCTTGGTAGATGTATCTCGATTGGGGTAAGTTCTCTATTCTTCCATTCATCGTGGCATAGTTTCACCACATTTTATCCGAATGATGAAAGAACTCCGTAAGCAAGCCAACTTATTCATCATTTTCATCACGATAATTTACAGTAAACTTATTAAAGTTCTAGGTGTATCTTCCACAATCGTTGGAACTATCTTACTGATCTTGGGTCTCAGTCTTTGTACACTCACACCGGTAGGTTCGTAAACGAAATTTCTATTCTTATTTCTTAGCAGTTTCTATTGCATCGCATTGGAAAAAGGTAAATTGACATTATGGTATTATTTTGTGTCTACAATTATTGTGCTCATGTTTGAAATCTTTTTAAGTAAAAAAATGCTTGTCAAAATTGATTAATTAATTAATTACATTTCAAAAATAGTGTAATCAGTTAAGTCTAGCTCGTCTGTCTAATTATCTGGAACCCGATGTGAATCATTGACTATAAGTTTTCTTTCCCTCAAGCAAATCAAAGAAGATAAGCCATTTTTACCAGTGAAGCAATAGGTTGGTTGTACAGTTTCTGTTGAAAATATATTCCAACATTTTGAAGTTGCTCGAAAACGAATGCGTGTTCACTTAAGCTAACTTGTATTATCTATCTTAGGAGAGTGGTTAATTTGAAATCAAAAGGCTGCACAAAAATCAACAAGATACGGTTATAAGACTCAGTAATCCAAAAGTATAACTTAAATGACCGTGGGATCAGATGACAAACTCGTGTTGCTTCAAGTATCCTTAGGAGTAGTTCTTCAACTTATTCACATAAATCAGATAGACGTTCACCTCTTGAATACTATGCTGTCATGCAGCTGAGTGCTGTTTTCTCAAGTTTTTGACAGAATGTTAACTTCCGGTTATGTCCGTCTTGCATGCAAAGGTTAAATGGAAAGTATTTGCAAAATTCACGTCATTGGATCCGATTAGCTAACATCAACATAACCGCCTCCGAGTAAAGACTACATGGGTCGTAACGCTCTCAAGCATGAGATGAGCAGGACATGCGGATTGTAACTTACTGCAGGAATCTCATGTCAAAACCATGTACGTACCACTTGGTCGAAATGTTCTTTGAATGAACTTAGCAGGTAAAACAGGTAAAACACATAGTGGAAGTGTTGTGAGCCATGAACGCGGATGGCGCAAGGGTTATTTATTCAGGAAAGCAACACGGGTTATGTGTTTCAACAAGACAACAAACAAAAACATTCATCTGCGCATGGTACTGCGCCCTGACTGTCACGGTTGCCACAGACGTCAATGGTCAGTTCATTTACGTTCCCTTACGTATCAAGAACCATTTCATGTGATGCTGTACTCCGATGTTTCTTCTTGTATTTCCCCTCCCGGCCACTTCAATGTCAAAATCTATGCCCTGGTTCCACTACCGAATAGGAGTGGTGTGGGTAGTTTAGCACGATTGCTCCTTCTCACCACAGAATTAGTGGTCGTGCAGATATATGCGTAGATTTAACTACAGTGAACATAAGGAAGATTGGACGAACATGGAGTGGTAGATACCCGTTTGCTATCTCGGATAGCCGGATCTTACAATCACCTGTGTAATTTCTGCCTGTGATCGATGCGTTTTTCCACAAGAGATGAATATATATATATATATATATAAGTCGAGATAGCGAGGCCTGAGTACTCGCAGTTACGACGTCTTTTGGTTCGAGGACGTCTGTATTGTTTAACCTGAAAAAACGTCTACCTACCGAATGCGCTTTATC